>RJVU01042551.1:3417577-3449864 GCA_003731715.1 Anabarilius grahami
CATTCTTATTATTTGTTATTAAATTAAATATGTACAGTAATACATTTTGTATATGGGTCAATGACGTGATAGGGCTTTTTTTTATTTTTTATTAATTATTATTATTTTCTTAATAATAATAAAAAACAAAGATATGACATCCAAAGTATGTAAGGTAGTACAACTAGTTCTGTTTTATTGAATTTAAAAGGTTTTAATTATATTTTGCTACATATAAAGGTATTTTAAAGATTTTGAAGTGTCAAAAGGTTGTTCGGTTTAACCGTCCAAAGACCTATACAGCCATTTCATTGGTTATTAAAATATCTTAAAATGTAATAAATGTATATATTTTTTATCTTGGCATGATTTTATAACATCATATATTAACATAGTGCAAAATGTAGAAGTCGTTGCTTTGTTATGAGAAAGAATGTCCAGAAAAATGAATTTCATTGATGTCATTCGGAGTAACCAATGTAAAGGGACCATTTTGGATCATGTCATGTGGTCAATATCATGTGACAGGATGTGACATCATTCAGACGTCTGCAAAAGACCACATGGTCGTGAAGCAAAGTAACTAACTCTCTCTTAACTATTTGAAAAATGAATGTTTTAACTTGCTCATACGCATGTCCCGAAACATCAGGTCATTTGGTACAACCGCTATAAAACATGGAAAATGTTGTAATATTTTAAAAACTTGTACTAAACATAAAATGTAACTTATCTAGCTAGCTAGATATCAGCCTGTTAGCATTGTTTGAAAATAGCGTCATTCGGTATAACCAAAAGTGTCATTCGGTAAAACCGAAATTTTGGTTAAACCGAATGACTTTTTTGGTTACAAATTTTGTCCATCTTGTAAAAAATGACAAAAGTAGTGTTAATTGATTATAAAAAAAACACAATCTCATTGCTAACACTTAAAACTTCAAAATTAGTTATATCTCCATTATGTTTTTTTACACTTATGCATCCATATCCATCAATGACCCATGTACATTACATATGTGTATATAATAAATGATTTATTTTATAGTTTTTTCATTGCAGTATATTGACGTTTATTTGAATGTCATCATGGATAGTAACAGGTGTATATTTCACAATCGTGTGTCAGTTAAACGCTTTCATCAACTGTAAAGAAGTGCATCGCTCTGACATACAATCCATATAATGTTTAGAATGCTACAGCATATTTGGCATTGTAATAAGGAGACAAAAAAAGCAGCACTGAGGCCAGTCACTCCTCCGTGTGTTGAAATGGGTCGGCCCATTCTTAGAAAACCCTTTTTATGACTGCAAGTCGGAAAAGAGTTCTGTGCTAGGGTTATTTTGTTTAAGGATAAAGGAGACAAAGGAGTTAATTACATGCTAGAATAAAACAAGCTTATGTTTGTGTGTGTCCAGGGGCATCTGAAGCTGAACGGAGGCTACTGGAGGATTTGTTTCAGGATTACAACCTGAAGGTGCGACCAGCACGTACCTGGAATGAGCGAGTGATGGTCCGAGTGGGAATGACTTTAGTACAGCTCATTAGCTTGGTATGATACACATAACTCTCACACATAACCACGTCCAAGCACTTGCCAATGTGGAATTACTTACTGATCCTCTCTTTATTCATTCTTTTTTTCCAAAGCATTTCTCATTCTCTCTGTCATCACTCACACAGTTTGTGTTCGGTGACATTCACAGCAGGCTGTTGGAGATCAGCGGCCCAGCTGCCTCTATCGTACCCACTGGGCCGTGCAGCCAACGCTTCAGCAACATTTCCTTAACATTACAGAAACATTAGCACTCTGTCCCCTATCGACGAGTGCTTTCCAGACATGAGGCATCAAGCCATGCATGGAGCATTAGCTTTCATATGGAAGGACTGACTGTGACAGCATGCCACACTCGACACACGTTAGCGCCACGCTAATGTCACTATCTCTCCTCTCTCGCAGAACGAGAAGAATGAAGAGATGACAACAAACGTGTTCATGAATATGGTGAGAGGCAGACCATTTATCTCATCCCTTCTAACCGCTGTTTATTTTCTGCCTAAATTGACTTGTCACTTTTTATAACTGCAAGTAATTTCTGTCTTTTCTTTTCTTTTTTTAAAACTGTCTCATGTGCTTTCATCTGATGTAGAGCAAATAAGTGTGCTCATGATGCTCAGTAGAATGATGCTGTGTGTGTGTGTGTACTTGTTTAACCTACATTAGAATATACAGATTGTACGTGGAAACCCAATGTGTGTGTGTGTGTGTGTGTGAGTGCGCGTTTTTGTGACATATCAGGACACAAACGTGTATAATGACATGGGTATGACATAGGTATTACAAAAAGAGGTGACTTATGAGGACATTACCCCATGTCCCCACTTTTCAAAAGTCTTATAAATCATACAGAATGAGTTTTTGTGAGAAAGTAAAAGTGTGCACAGTTTCCTGTGATGGTTAGGTTTAGGGATAGGGGTAGTGTAGGGGGATAGAAAATACGGTTTGTACAGTATAAAAACCATTACGCCTATGGAATGTCCCCACAATTCACAAAAATGAACGTGTGTGTGTGTGTGTGTGTGAGAGAGAGAGAGAGAGAGAATGTTTACTTAGCTAAGAGGATAAGGTTTGGGGATAATTTTGTTCCCAAAATATCTGTCAAAATGTAAGGGACAAGGAAACAAAGATATCCTCCTTTGGACAGACCATTAAACTTAATGGTAACACTTTACAATAAGGTTTGTTTGTTAACATTGGTTAATGTATTAACTAACATGAACTAACATTGAGCAATACATTTGTTACTGTATTTGTTAATCTTTGTTAACTTTAGTTAATAAAAATCCAGCTGTTCAATGTTTGGTCATGTTAGTTCACAGTTGTAGCAAATTAGCTCAAAATAAATATGAATAACTAATCATAACTAGTTATAATTAATTATAAATATTTGGATCAGTTAATAAAATTAACCTAATGTAATAAAATTAATATTACAATCAGTTAACTTGTTGTCCAATGAACATACAGTGTTAATTGTTTATTAATTCTAAGAAAGGTTCATTTCCAGGTTATGGGAAATAACAATCTACTACTCAGAGCCTGTAGTCAGGATCTGCATGAATAGGGGCTCCAGTATATGAGCGTGAAACACGGACAACTTTACGTGTGACATGAACAAGACTTTATTAACTAGACTAAACACTTAAACTACTCTAACATTCACACACATACATGCATACAGTTTACTAAGGGAAAGAGAGAGCTAAAGCAGAGTACAGGAAGCAAGAAGTTACAGCATTGTTTGAAATTCAGCAGATCAACAGCCTTGAGCAAACCATCAGTTTAGTTTTAACAAGCCCTTCTTTAAAAGGGGTAAGGATACTCAATGTATCAAATAATGAGACAAAGTTTGATACTTGCATGTCTCGCCCATTTGAATTAAAACTGTCCTGATGCAATTTGTGGAGGCTCCCGTTGAATCTTTGCTGATATTGTCTTGGTGAAAGAGACCCAGTTAGATTCAGAGGATCTTTGGTGAATGGAAGGTCTAGGCCGAAGCCTGGCACAAACTTGGGATTCCTTAGAAGCTTCTAGCTTCTTACAGCATCATCTTGACATCAGTATTTGTCAGTAAAAGAGAAGAAGGGAGTTTGATCTTGTGATCAGTGATTTTAAGGGGTGAAGATGTCACACCATCTTGAGGTGTCTGAGCCAATAAGGAGTTGTCCCTTCGGAGGGAACTTTACGAGTGTTTGTGCCTTTGGCAGGATATTAGCATAAGACACTGGATTGGATGAATGAGAGAAGAACCTTCTAGATTCTTATAATACTAATGTGTCACAGAGTTAGTAACATGTAACATAAATTACCAAATAGGAAACGAAGGTTGGAGTCCGTAGATACCAAACATGCTACCCATGTGATTTCAGTTAACTATAAATTTGCATCTCTAGAACATTAATACCAAAATAGTTCAAAGGGAGAATTAATACATAGAATAAAGGCTAAAAAAGGAAAGTCATGAGATGGGAAAATTGGATACATGTTTATACATTTCTCAAGTGGTTATATAGAGAATATATAGGATTAAGAGGGTTTATTTGTCCTTCTCAGAAAGAATGAAGTTAGAGTCACTAGTTTCTGCAAAATTCTTTCTGATCATAAAAGTTCTTATCAGTTTTCCTGTGTCCTGTAACAGGACACCTAGTTCTGCCTGTGTTTTAGCTATCCCTTTGGGATGCTAGTTGCAGTTTTAGGGGGATGGGTTCACAGAACTTTGATAGAGTGAGTTTTATGGGTAATTCATTAAATATAATGAATAATTGTGTGTCTGATTGGTCCAGACTCTACACAGTGCATTAACAATGTTGCTTAATTATAGCCTGATATATAACCCACATTTCACACTAGTTACAGAAACAATGACAACTGTTGTTAACAAATACAACTCTTGATTTAATAATGGATTAGTAAATGTTGAAACTAATATGAACAAAGATTAATAAATGATGTAGAAGTACATTTCATTATTAGTTCATGTAAACTAATGTAGTTAACTGATGTTAACTAATGAACCTTATTGTAAAGTGTTACCAACTTAATATACAATACCATTTATACCATTTAGTCAGTAAGATTTGGTGATTACCAAAATCATTTTTTATGTTTCTGTAATGGTTAATCCACAGAATTCAGAATGTGTAATCTCTTTAGTTACAGTAGTGTTTCTGATGCTAAAGTATAATTATTGTGGGGATTTAATGGATTAAAAGATAGATCGCACAAATGTTTGATCAAAAGCAAGTCTTTGTGATAAACTAGAAACTATATGGAAGTCAGTAACAACAGAGACTGTGGAAAAGTACATAAAACAATGCCAGCAAGAATGCAAGCTGTTATCAAGGCCAAAGAAGGCCATACAAAATAAAAATAAAACATTTCTTGGTTATTATGTGTGAATAAAGACTATTTATTTGTTTGTTTGTTATTTGCCTATAAATGACAATACATTTTTTAGTTTTTGACAGATTGTATCATGGTTTTCACCAAAATATTAAGCAACTATTTTCAACATTCATAATAATCAGAAATGTTTCTTAAGCATATCAGCATATGAGAATGATTATGTGTCTGAAGACTGGAGCAATGATGCTGAAAATTCAGCTTTGATCACAGGAATAAATTGCATTTTAAAATATATTAAAGTAGAATACAGTTATTTTACAATGTAATAATATTTCACAATATTACTGTTTTTACTGTATTGTTGATCAAATAAATACAGCCTTTGTTGAGCAGAAGAGACTTCTTAAAAAAAATAAAACATAAAAAAATATATATTTTACTGACCCCAAACATTTAAATGATAGTGTGTATATATAAACAGTATGCATCTTTGCATCTCTCTCTTTTCAAGGAATGGATTGACTACAGGTTATCTTGGAATCCTGTGGACTATGACAGCATTGATGTTGTGCGAATTCCTCCCCTAAAAGTTTGGCGTCCAGACATCTACCTAATCAACAAGTGAGAACATCCTCATATAATGCCACACTGACAAACAAGAAGAGCATGATCTGCAGCATTTATAACAGGACACCTGCCACAGTTTATTTCTTTAACTGAATGTTGGTGAAAGGCGTTTGTCATTTGTTAAAGGGATAGTTCACCCAAAAATGAAACTTGAAAAAATAATTTACTCACCCTCAAGTTGCTCCAAACTTGTATAAATGTATTTGTTCTGCTGAACACAAAGGAAGATATTTTGAAGAAAGTTTGTAACCAGGCCGCTTTGGGGCACCATTAACTTCCATAGTAGGAAAAAAAAATACTATGGAAATCAATGGTGCCCCAGAACTGTTCAGTTTCCCACACTCTTCAAAATACCTTCCTTTGTGTTCAGCAGAACAAATACATTTCTACAGGTTTGGAACAACTTGAGGGTGAGTAAATGATGACAGAATTTTTATTTTTGGGTGAACTATCCCTTTAATATGAATGGAAAACAAATCTACCAATGGAACAAAACATATACTCAAGATACACTGTCTGAAATTCTTTTAATCTTATGTAAATGTAACATGTTTTTAGGTTGTTTGTACTTAAGACAAGACTACATTTTTGCAATGCAATCTAATAATTGTTTTAATTAGTTTGTAGGAACTTGCTAAATATTAAGAAGCCAAAATCAAATAGCTGTTTGGTTTAAATGATACTAAAACATCTAAACTGCAAAGGGCACATGGACTATGCAATGTTCTCTTTGTGTTTAATAGTAATGATGGTCAGTTTGACGTTGCCTTGTATGTGAACGTGCTAGTGAGGAGTGATGGGACCGTCTCCTGGTATCCGCCAGCCATCTACCGCAGCTCCTGTTCCATAGAGGTACATGTAAACTTGTTAGTATTCACACATTAAAGGAATGTTCTGGGATCAGTTGAATGGGATTTCCATTGCAAATGCATTGAATGTACGAATGTCCTTTTTTATAAATGTCAGAATCACAGAAACTATTGTTAGTTTTACTTGTATTGAACCTTAAATATTCCCTTAACACAAATCACTGTTGGCATATTACTGATTTAAATGCTTAAAGCTAGGGTGTGAGACTAGAGGCTACCAATGGCAAGCTACCTTTCAAAGCATGAGATCCCCCCCTCCGTTCATAGCGCTCTCCAAAGCCATGCCTCCTCCAAAACACATGAATATGCACAGCCAGAGCAGAGTCTGCAAAGAGTCTGTGCATTAAATTGCCTCATGTCTCAAAACATTACATTAATAATGAATGTAAACAACTTGCAGACTTGTTCCACCTGACGCTGCAGATTCACTCCGATGCTGCATGAAACGCATAAATCCAAGTCTGAGGATGTGAACAGCTCTAAGTAGAACGTCACGGGTTGCCATCTCTTAATTACTGTAATTATGACATGACGTGAATGCAGTTTGGTTTGGTTCAGGAGGAACTGTAAAAGGCAGCTGCTGTTTGTTTGTGCCGCTTGGTGACTATCTGTCTACAACTCTGCATAGCTTTACAGAACATGCTGTTGACATGTGATTTCTGCACGAGCAGGGTGCAGACCGAATACAATGATAAGACAGACATTTTTTGATACTGAGACTTCTCTTTTGATACTTGAGATCTTCTGCGCCGTCATTTTGTTTTTGAAAGCGAAAACAGTGTACCAGTTCTAAGGCCATGGCAAAAGTTCGAGCAAAGCATGCTAACTGTTCTGTCGATGGCTGCACAGACGAGCACAGAACACTATTTAGAGTCTCGTTAGCTTGGATAGCCCCAATAGGAAAGAAAAACCCAAAAGTGAGATCTCTTTAACACCTCAAATGTTTCTCCTAGACATAAATTAGGTTACTTTAACATCAAATGGAGACTTTCGCTTGTGTCTCCTGCTTCTCACACTTGTCTCCTGAGACAAAAACTCTAACACTCTCACAATGGTCTCCTCTAAAGATTCAGAAGAGATTTCAATAACATCACACACTGTGCTCACATTTTTCTCCTTACCTAGAGACTTTGGATAACTCATATTTGTCTCCTCTAAAGATTCAGAAGAGATCTCAATAACTTCACACACTGTGCTCACATTTTTCTCCTTAGATAGAGACTCTGGATCACTCACATTTGTCTCCTCTAAAGTTTAAAAGAGATCTCAACAACCTCACACACAATGCTCATATTTTTCTCCTAAGCTAGAGACTCTGGATCACTCACATTTGTCTCCTCTAAAGATTCAGAAGAGATCTCAACAACTTCACACACTGTGCTCAGATTTTTCTCCTTAGATAGAGACTCTGGTTCACTCACATTTGTCTCCTCTAAAGTTTAAAAGAGATCTCAACAACTTCACACTGTGCTCATATTTTTCTCCTTAGGTACCCTGCAAACAAGCCTGCACTGGCCCTTTACGGGCCCACTTAGGGCTGCCAGCACAGGGCCCCTGAGAATTTGCTCATTGGCAAAACGCTGGCCCCTTAGCACTGGCCCTGCATGGGCAGCCCTCACTTAGCCTCCAAGAAGCCTTAGCGCTGTTTTATTGAAAATAATAAAGATTCTTTACTTCAATGTTTCTCTGGCTGCTGTAACTGTGTGTTTCTGAAGCACATTTGTTATAGCAAACGTTGTGAGAAGTAAAACTGATCTGATGATTCAGTCATCATGTAGTGTCCTGATTCACTGATCTCACCCAGAGTCTGATCTGTGAGGACATTATTTAGATTTAATAATTTCACATTATAGTAGCCTTAGAATACCACTGCATGAAATGTTGTCTTGCTTTAATATTTTGAATGTTTTAAAGTCATTATGCAGAAATTATTCTGACAGGATCATGTAGACTCGCACAGACATCAAGATTCAGCGTATGAACCTCAACAATGGTGACAATCAATAAAATATTCAGATCAACCCTGAACATCACAAAACAAGCTACTAAAGTCACACAATAAAAGCTTTTCGTTGATTGTCACCATTGTCTCAATGTGAACTCAAACATTTCTATCATATACTATGTATTAACAATCAAATTAGTCAAGGATTAGGTCATAAGCCATTTAATGTGCCTGTCAGCAAAAAAAGTGCAGGGATACCTTTCCTGTAGCAATTTTCCTGATAACAGCGTCTGGTACATTACTATTTCGAACAACAAATTATTTGCCCTATGCACATAAACTGCTGTACTACTTTCTTTTTGTATCTACAATTAAGAGTAACGTTAACCTTATTTCTGCATAATTTCACTTTTAATATAGGAGACAAATGTGAGAGATCTAAAGTCTCTAGCTGAGGAGAAAAGTCTGAGCACAGTGTGTGATGTTGTTGAGATCTCATAAAACTTCTAAGAGACCATTGTGAGAGTGTTAGAAATTTTGTCTCAGGAGACAAGTGTGAGAAGCAGGAGACACAAGCAAAAGTCTCCATTTGATGTTAATTTAACCTCATTTATGTCTAGCAGAAACATTTGAGATGTTAAAGTTTGCTAGTTGGGTAGCTTCTGTCTCATTCATCCACACCATTTCAATCAAGCACAATCCATGCATTCTCATATTTGAAGTTTAGTGTAGACAGAGTTTTGTTGCACAATGACTTAATAGAGGAAAACATGACCTATATTTACATGCATGCAAAATAGATTGTACAAGACAAACTTTGCAATGTTAAATGAAGAAAAAAAAAAAGGTGACAACCATGAAGCACTGGTACACTAGTGTTACATTTGTTAAAAAGTAAATATCTATCTTAGCCTAAACATCTTACACTTGTCTAATCGCTTGTTTGGAATATGGGCTGCAATTTAACATGTTTCGCCTAAAATAAAATTGAAGACATCTGGGGCTGGTTGCAAAAACTTCTTAAAGTAGTCTTAAAAGTTAGCCATCTAATTTTCTTTTTTTTTACTTCAAGCCTGGTAATAGCTTTTTAAAGTCAGTTGCATGAAAAGGTATATCTGTTTAATTTGAATCGGAAAAATAAGACTGACTGCCCTTTGGTTAACTGCTTCTACTTTGGTCAACTGCAAGTTCTTAAGTTAATATGCAACTATGCTAAGTTTATGCAGCTGGCACCAAAAGACAAAGCTGATACCTAAATGAGACATATAAGAGAATAATCAGCCCTTAGTATCCTGAGCTTAGAGAAAGCTCTGTCAGAGCCATAGCCTTGTGGACAGCACATCAACATTGAGGCGTAGCACCTCAGACAGCACGAGTTCGAATCCCAGCTAAAGGTACTTTCCTGCTTCTCTTCCCTTCTCACCTCTCCCATTGTTTCCTGTCTCTCATCCTACTGTCCTGTCCATTAAAGGTTAAAAAACCCAATGTCATCAAAAGAAAGGCAACCTCTGAAAATATTTTTACAATAAAGAGATTTCTTGTTTCTCATTTTGGACTCCTTTCTCTCAGAACATTGTCATGTCTCAGTTGTGTCTACTTTTATTTCTCTTAAGGCATTTTAGGAGAAACATCTAAGACAGTGTTGATACTACAATGAGAGATATGTGAGAATCACAACTAAGTCTCATGAAATATTCCTATAATGGAGTCTTGAAAGAGACTGCAGCAAGACAATAAAGAGATGTTCTAAGTTTCTTCCACCGCTATCTCAGTTTTGACTCTTTTTCTCTCAGATATTTCTCATGTCTCATTTCTGTCTACTCTTATTTCTCCTAAGGAATTTTAGGAGAAACATCTGAAACTCTATTGATACTAAAATGAGGGATATATGAGTCTCATGAGCTTAAGAAAAGCAACCACTGAGCAATAAATTTTTCCTATGGGCCTGCATGTTGACCCTGGCAAGCTTGATTGCTAAAAAAGGAGCGTTTCTGTCAGAGCGATATTTTGGAAAAAATATTAGACCATTCACAGCATTTGATAGCAGTCATAAACGTTAGCCTGGTGTTTATGGATCTGTTTGGCAAATAGGTACGCTATTTATAGTGGGCGTCCATACGGGTTTTGCACAAAAGATTAACATGGTGGCACATGCTAGTCGATGAGTTGAAACAACTCCACAGCAACTACATAAATTTTGCGTTCTAAAAGTTGTAACTTCTTCCTGAGTCTCTCCATCAGTGTCCGACTCCGGTTTGAACAATGTAAGGCTAAACACCGTTACTGACAATCTTCATTTTGGCTGCGTGAGATTCTCTAACTTTGTTGGTGTTGAGCAACCAAAGCATGAGCTGTTAAAGCTCCGTCCTCTTTTGGAAAGCGTGCCGGGAGCAGCAGCTCATTTGAATTTAAAGAGACACAAAAATGGCGTGTTTTTGCTCACACCCAAATAGGGGCAAATTTGACAAAGCTATAATAAATGATCTTTGGGGTATTTTTAGCTGAAACTTCACAGCCACATTCTGGGGACCAGAGACTTATATTACATCTTGTGAAAAGGGGCATAATAGATCCCCTTTAATATTTAGACCGCTTCGATTATTGATTGCTAACAGGATGTGAAGAGAGTTTCAATCAGTATAACAAAAAAGTGTTTATGAAAAACATTGCCTAGCATAGCTTTAACTTTATTATTTTTTGTGTTGTACTTGCTAGTTAATTTCACTGTAGTTCACAGTTGTGTTCTCCGTCCTTATAGGTTGCATACTTTCCATTTGACTGGCAGAACTGCACAATGGTGTTTCGTTCCTACACGTATGATTCCTCAGAAGTGGACCTTCAGTACGGTCTAGATGAAGATGGCAATGAGCTCCATGAGATAGTTATTGATGAGAATGCGTTCACTGGTTAGTGTACTTCCTTTTAAAAGTGACAACTTCCTGTACAGTGTCATAAATGATACGAGAATGTCAGTGTTCAGTAAATATGTATATTTATTAATAGTGATACACATAAAAAAAAAGATTCTTCAGTCTGTTTACGGTTGCCAAGCAATGTAGCAACTTGGCACATGGCACACTCGCTCCTTCCTTCTATCTCTTTTTCTCTCACTAGTCCTCTCTCTTCCCTAAGAGAACGGTGAGTGGCAGATTTGTCACAAGCCCAGCAGAAAGAATGTCCAGGATGACTTGTATGAGGACATCACCTTCTACCTGATCATTGAGAGGAAGCCTCTTTTCTACATCATTAACATCATCGTGCCCTGCATCCTCACCAGCGTGCTGGCCATATTTGTCTTCTATCTGCCACCTGGTGCAGGTGGCTATCTTTAATTAGAAAATCAATACGATGACTGTAAACCATGCAGTTTTGTGCTCAACTTTGCTGTTTTATGAAAGTCTCTTATGCTCTCCAAGGCTGCATTTATTTGATCAAAAATACAAGAAACACAGTAATATTGCTACTCAGGGGGGNGGGGGTGTGTGTGTGTGGGGGGGGGTTATTATAGTTTTATTAATATTTTGAATTAGCTTTTATTTTCATATTTTTAGTTTCCATGTGAATTTTAGTTTAATTTTTAGCTATTTAATTTAATTTATTATTTCAGTTTTAGGTTTATTTGTAGTTTTTATTTATTTCCAGTTAATAATTTTAGTGTTTCAACTTAGTTTATTTCCAACAGTTCTCATTTTCGTTTAATTTAAGTTTTCAACTAATTTTTATATTTTATTTTATTTCACCTTTATTTCAGTTAACAGAAATGTTTTTAATAGTTGTAGTTAATGGAAATAACCCTGGTCTTTTGTCTTCATCATTTTTTAATTAGGCCCCATGCATTAAATAATTGTTTGTACGTTAACTTATACAAAGGTTTAATGGCATAAAATGTGTCCGTATATAAGATGTGTTTTCTGACCTCTCCCTCAGGTGAGAAGATGACTCTGTCCATCTCAGTCCTCATTGCTCTCACTGTTTTCATGCTGTTGTTGGCTGACAAAGTCCCGGAAACATCACTTGGCATTCCTATCATCGTTAAGTATGTAATGTTCACCATGATCCTGGTGACGTTCTCAGTCATCCTTAGCGTGGTGGTTCTGAACCTCCACCACAGGACTCCCAGCACACACCACATGCCCAAATGGGTGCGAAAGGTGACAGATCTTGATGTAAAGAGCATCTTATTCACATCACTTCATCAAATTACTTGAAACTGAAAGCTTTTCCTGGCATCTAACATTCTGCAGGTTTTCATCAACTTACTGCCTCGTTACTTGGGTGTGCTGAGGCCCCAACCTGAGGAACCGGTAGAGGACGAGACAAAAGAAAGCATCCCACTGGGTTATTTGGACCAAGGCCTCAGACCTGGAGGTGAATATTTCATCCGAAAGATCAACCCAGAGCTGGTAATGCCGTGGAGAGGAAGGTAAGTGTTCTGTGCAATAAAACATTTTAGTTAAAATCAAGCTGGTTTTTCAGACACAAAATAAACCAGCTTCTGTATGTAACAGTTTGTGTGTCCTCTAAAACTTTTAAGATTGAATGTGATATAAAAAAAACATATGAAATAAAATATGTGCTATGATGTATAGAGTTGTGTAGGGTGTTGTGTTATCTATATATTACTAATCTATTATATAGTTGTGGCTAATCTATCGTGTGGACGGGACTTGATTGTCCATGGCAAATTGGCAAAGTGTTACTGTTTCACAGTTACTTGAAAGCTGTGTTTGATTCACTAAAAAGAGCTGACACATAAGAGTCATTCATTATGTGATCAAACTACACTGATTGTGCAGTATATTTTTGATTCACTAAATAGAAACAACTCATAAGCGTCATTTGTTCAGGAATCAGACTATACTAGCCGCTCTCCATATTTTTGATTCACTAAAAAGAACCGACTCATAAGAGAGACATTGGTTTGGGAATCAGACTGCACTGGTTGTATTGTATGTTTTTGTTTCACTAAAAGATCCGGTTCATAAGAGTCATTCGTTTGGGAATCGGACTACATTGGTAGTGCTGTATGTAAACTTTGTCAGACTATTTTTAGAACAATATTCCATCCGCACAAGCAGAAGAATG
The DNA here is from genome assembly GCA_003731715.1 of Anabarilius grahami. Taxonomy (NCBI): domain Eukaryota; kingdom Metazoa; phylum Chordata; class Actinopteri; order Cypriniformes; family Xenocyprididae; genus Anabarilius; species Anabarilius grahami. The sequence continues at coordinate 3,430,987 of RJVU01042551.1, forward strand.
AATGTGCAAGAACCATTGATGGAAGCAAATGTCATTTGGGTGGTTTTAATTTTATTTATTTATTTATTTATTTTATTTTTTTGTAAAATGGAATGGTTCTTAGTTCTGGAAATGGTATTTCTGGACTATTGTATAAAAGACATAGTAGTTTGCCTATTTTTTTAAATATCTTGTCAAAACTGACTGACTGCAAATGCTCAAAACAACTCCTGTTAGACACAGTTCATGTTCACAGTTAATGAACACTCACTCAAACAAAACCACACTTAGATGCCAAATCAATATGCATCAGTTTAATGTGCTTGTACCATAATCTGCTGGTGTTGGCAGTATTGCTCGCTTTTAAGCAACTCTCATAAACGCGGATCAGGGTGGACGGATGATGAAAGTCTCTGTGCTGGCTCTGTGTTCTTCTCAATCCAAGGGCATTTGATCTCAGCCCAGTTAAGCCCAGTCACCCCTCCAAAGTCGCCAGAACCTAAGCTCTTGTTGAGCTGAGGCATTAGAGCGTAATGCACACAAGAACAGCAGGGGAGGGCCGAGGGTCGAGGATGCACATAAATGGATGAATGGGAGGATGGGTTTTCTTTGAAAACGTGCACATGACTCTGCTTCAGTGTAGAGTGTGTGTGTGTATAGAAGAGACAGGGTCTCTATCTGTCTGTAATAGACGCACCAAACTGTTTTGCGGATGCACTGGGGTGCCTATTCTCCTCCTCATCTGTTTGAGAATGGCTCATGACCCATGCCCAGTCACTCTCCCTCTTATAATGTGGTGCCACAGCGTGTGCCTGCTCTTTAGCCAGTCTAACAGGTGGTCTTAAGATGGCTGCATGCTGCTAGAGCTTTATAAATATATTTATAAGCTTTATAATACCCGATTCGCAACTGGTTTGAAAGCAATACAGCCTAATTTAAGGAGGTAACTGCTTTTGAAAATGATGATTTGTATTGTGGTATTTTGCAAGCTGAGTGGCAAATGCACTTCTCATTGCTTCTTGTCAAAAACATGAGTAAAAAAATGTGTGTGTATATATATTCAGTTTTTTTAGTGTAAGTTGTAGTAATTTTATGTTATTTAATTTTGTCTTTTTATTAGTTTTTCCCCCGTTTAGCTTTATTTTATTTTTAATTAGGGGCCAAGTACCAAAAGTGCGTAGGCACCTAATGTAATTGTTAGTCGTATTCTTTTTCTTTTTCTTCTTCTTCTACTTCTTTTTCTTCTTCTCCTCCTCCTAAGTGGAGTGTAGAAAAACTGTTGTGCTGGATTGAAAATGACACATTGCACTTTGTTGAAGAATTTGAGTAATTCTATGTGAATTTTGTAAATGTAGTGTTTTTGTATTTGATGGTGTTTAAACCTGATGTTGTGTAGTTTATAAAGGTGTGTTAAATCTTAAAAATCTCTTTTAACGCTCCCCAAGTCTATGTCAGCCAATAAAACTCTATGGTAAAAAGTTGTGAAATTTTGGAGTCTCTAACTCAATCCTGCTATTACCCCCAACTGTTCAAATTTGCACTTACTTTTATTCTAACAACTTTTGAACCAAGGGCTAGAAACAAATGTCTTTTTCCTCTGATTCCTTGGCTCAAGATTATTAGAATTTTCTGGAAAAAAGCGACTTTTTCAAACTCCTCCTAGACCGAAAATCATACCAGATCATCTCCAGACAAAAGTAATAAGCATTATATACAAGAGTGTATTTATGGGCTTTCAACCATTTTGCTTAAAATCATCTTTTTTGTAGTTGATCTGATACTCATTGCCTTAATTTTTAGCTCCTCGTTCTGCCTCTGTGGTGCTTGGCACCTTAACTTCTGCTTGCAGCTATATTTCAGTTTTAGTTTTAGTAAGTTTAGTACTTCAACTTCAACTTATTTATTTCAGTTAGAAGCCAAGGCAACATTTCAAGTTTTCCACATTTTCCAGTTTTTGTCTAATATTTATATTTGATTTTCTGAAAGTGAAAAAAGTGAATGTGAAGGCCAAGTATGGTATTGGTAACCCATACTTGGAATTTGTCCTCTGCATTTAACCCATCCAAGTTAGTACACACACATTAGGAGTAGTGATTAGTGAACACACACACTGCAAACCATAGACACACACACCCAGAGCAGTGGGCAGCCATTTTGCTATGGCTCCCAGGGAACGATTGGGGGTTAGGTGCCTTGCTCAAGGGAACCTCAGTCATTCCTGCCAGTATTGAGAACATGCAACCTGCAACCTTTGGGTTACCAGTCTGACTCTCTAACCATTAGGCCATGTCTGCCCCAGATTATTCTGGCAGAAAAAGCTGATTTCTTTTTTTCATTCAAAGAATGAATCTTATTTCAGCTTTATTTCAATTAATGAAAACATTGGTCCTTAACTAGGTAAAGTGACAAACAGCTGCCACTGGTAATCAAGGTGGTACTTGTGTCCATGATGCAAATATACTGCATAAAAGAGACCTGCAACTGTCATGGCAAATTCGATGTCTCAAAGAAAATTCTCAGAGTCAAACTTTCAGGTCACAGGAGTTTTAACTTTATTGACAAGCAACAAAGTGAGATGTCAGTTGTTCATCTGATCATCTCACGAGTCACAACAGTTTTAACCAATGATCTCATTTGCAGGTGCTTTTCTCCCTTTCTTTTCCTGGAATCTCCCAAGTACTCCCCAAAACTTTCACCACAGTTACTTCATTAATTGGCTATCTTGTTCTCTTTGTAAGGGTGACGGACTGCCAACTAATCTACATCTTTTGCCTTTCTCCCTTATTGTGAAATTCTGCCAATTGATGGTCAACCCTTTCTCATAGGCAAAATAAAACATTGTAACAAGGACAATCAACTCTCCCCAGAGGCAAGAAGCCTCCAAGTGACATATTTATTTCACACCTCTTAATAATAGTCTTATTCATTTCACAGCCACCTGTTGTCTACTGGAAAAATCCCAGACTAAGCAATATATGCTTAGTGGCCAAGCTAACTTCTCAGATACATTTGACCCTTGTAATCACAGTCACGTAGGCCATGAGGCCTCAAAATATTTCATCATAACATGGGGCATAACCTGATATTGCTCAGTTCAACATGTTCCTGGGTCAACATTTTTGTTGATCCTGGAACAACATTCAAATCAACCAATCAGATTTGAGGGACAAGTTTACAGATTATGTCAAGTTTAGGCTTAAAATCATGAATTGGTGCTTCTACATCAGTGTTATTCATCTATCATTTCCCTCTGATTTTTGGGATAACTTATGGGTAGGGTTAGGTTTAGGGGTAGGAATAGGGTTAAGACTAAATTTTCAGACTAGAATGTTGTTCCAGGATCAACAAAATATGTTGAATATGATGAACGCATCTAACTCAGCAATATCAGGACGTGCATAACATGGGTCGGGTCAAAGTGGTCAAGGTTGCCATGATTTTGCCATCTTCTGTTGATCCAGGAACAACATTCTTGTCCAAAACATAGTCCTTACCCTATCCCTAGCCCTAAACCTAATCCTACCCATAACTTATCCCTAAAATCAGAGGGAAATGATGAGTGAATAACAGTGATGTAGAAGCCCCTAACCCTTGTGTTAAGCCTAGACTTGACATTTAACAGTAAACCTCAACTCTGATTGGTTGATTGGAATGTTGTTCCAGAATCAATAAGACTGTTGATTCAGGAACATGTTCTACTTGGTGAAATCATGTTCACCAGTGGTCAACTAGTTGTAGTAGTTATTTGAGAAGTTTGAGAAGTTTTTTGTTCATATTCTGTTCCATTCCTGGTGGTTTTTGAATGCAAAAACATGCTCCACAAATAATGGATGTCTCACCAGGGTCAAATGAATTTGTAAACTGCCTAAAATGCTTGGTAAAAGGTGTAGTTAGCTTGTTGCTCTGATGTATTCATTGATATGTATATTCAACTGTCTGCAAAAAACAGGTGGAAGAGTATTTGGTGGAACAGTGTGGAATTTTAATCTGTGTTGAATTTATGTGGATTATGTTGCCTGAAGGTCTGTGTATATGAGTGGGTCTATGTAGATAATCATGTTAGGATGTGTCTTTATATATTATGGGTGTGTGTGCATACAGCATAGGAAGCTGAGCATGTACACCACATATACAGACAGTATAGTACGTGGAAACAACGCTTGTATGAGTTGTGTGTTTGAGTTCCTGTCTATACCCATATGCATCTCATTGACCATGCATGTCATGTGCCGGACATGTGGTGCTCTCTATATAATCCCTGTTGGAAAAAACTCACCCTTGAAAGAATGGGAATGTGAGGGAGGAGAGGTCAGTCCCAGACACAGCACAGCTCTCATTCATTCTGCACTGTATGACAGACTCATTCCCACTATAGCACAGAGCAACACAATACCGACCTCTACAATGCATTCATGCTACTGTACAACACGGCATGCAGAACTACATTACTGCACAATGCTATAAATTATTAGTGACACATACTAATTACTATTTCTCATACTCAGTAATTTATTACCATAAAATATTACATTTGGTGTCCTGCGTGGTTTATACTGCAGATAATACCTTAAAGTAACAGCAAACTTCTCTACAACAAGTGCACAATTTCAGTGATCAGGTGATTTTCTAATAGAATTATGATGGCAAGTTTTGAATGTCATTCCTGTTCTGAAAATGTAACAATTCAACAGCTGCAGTAAATCATTCTAAATGAGAAGTGCTCTCTAAGGCTCTGTTTACAGCTGGTATTAAAGGGTTAGTTCACCCAAAAATGAAATTTCTGTTATTAATTACTCACCCTGATGTCGTTCCACACCCGTAAGACCTTTGTTCATCTTCAGAACACAACGTAAGATATTTTTGATGAAATCCAAAAGGTTTTTTATCTCCCATAGAAAGCAACGTAATTACCACATTCAAGGTCCAGAAAAGTAGTAAAGACATCGTTAAAATAGACTACAGTGGTTCAACCTTAATATTATGAAGTGACGAGAATACTTTTTGTGCGCAAAAACAAAACAAAAATAACAACTTGATTCAACAAATTCGTCTCTCCCCTATCATTCTCCTACGCTGTTTACATTCAGCACTTCCTGGTTCTATGTCAGAATGCCGGCTCATTATTGGGCGGCTCCTGCATCAGCATCACACGCATGCGTCGTGCTGCTCACGTGAACAGCTTCGGCCAATACTGAGCTGGCGTTCGGAAGTAAAACCTGGAAGCGCTTAACGTAAACAATGTAGGAGAATGAAGAGAAGATATTGTTGAATAAAGTCATTATATTTGTTTTGTTTTTGTGCACAGGTTGAACCACTGTAGTCACGTTGACTATTTTAACGATGTCTTTATTACCTTTCTGGACCTTGAATGGCTGTAATTACATTGCTTTCTATGGGGGATAAAAAAACCTCTCAGATTTCATAAAAAATATCTTAATTTGTGTTCTGAAGATGAACGAAGGTCTTACGGGTGTGGAACGACATCAATGACAGAAATTTCATTTTTGGGTGAACTAACCCTTTAACCCTTTAAGACCGGATGGAGAGTCGGCACTCGCATTTGCGTGTCTCTCTTTAAGAGCCAATAAAAATTTAATCCATATAGGTAGCACAAAAATTATTTTTGCATACAAAGCCAGAGACTTTAAACTTTCATATCAAGCCTTCTGTTGCGTTGTTTTCACCCTCTAATGAGTCTGAGTAATATGCGTTTACAACAAAAATAGCACAGCCGCTAACCGAATACAAATATGTATATTTCACATGCTCATAACTTCATGAAAAATGCACAGATCATAAAAAATGGCAATCAATATTTAAAGCAGATTCTCAAGATTAAAATGAATCAAAAATCAACATAATATATTGCATTGATCACAAGATATTACTCACGGAATGATTTAACATACTTGGCTAAAAACATGTCTCTCATCTTTCAGGGATGAAGTGTGTATCCAATGTTTCCGGACCCATCCATGTTCGTTTTCCAACATGGAATAACACAAAGTAAATATCATTTTAAAGCTTAGAATCTCATCTTTTTAATGCATCTAACCATTTTGAAAAACTCCTAACGAGTGCTGAGAAGTGCCTCTAAACCGGAGTTTACCGCCCGTTGGCGCCACCTGGCTGCGGAAAAAATTAATAACAATTTATTAAACTATCCTTTATGCTATCACCACGAAATTTGAACCAGATGCAGCTCACATGTAGGAGAGCATCACCAAAAAAGAATTTTTATCCGATCTTTTTGCGTTCCTGAGTTATTCCATGTCAAATAAAAAAAAGAAAGAAAAATTATTTTAAAAAATTATATATTTTTTTTGTCTTTTATCAGCTGTTTCTCAGCAAGAAAATGACCAAATGTAATGTAATTTATATTTTCTTAAAATTTAAAAAGTGTTCTATCAAATGATACCTACCTTTTGACTCTCCTTGCTAGAGTTTTGGAGTTATGAGTCTTTACTTTTTGTGTGTGTCGCTCAGAAAAAAAAAACCTTCAGGTCTTAAAGGGTTAAGAAGCGTTTAAGTGGACACCGCTAAATACAGATGTAAACAGGGTCTAAAATGTTTTGAGCTTGTCCACTTTCGACCATTTCCAGAGGTAGTCCAAAACGCATTTGACCAGATTGCTTTTGTAGTGTAGACACTCGTGTGATCGAATATGTTCAAACAGCCAAAAAAGATCGCCTACTCTTTGCTTTTTGACCTAACTCCTAAACATTATGGGAAGCGCACTAGCCAGATGGGATTTAATCTTTTTCGGCTGAAGACCTAAGTTTGGTTTGAAGATGAAAAACGTACCAAGCACAATGTTCTCTCACCATGTGTAAACGGATCGGATCCAATCGACCAAAACACATTTTAATACCAGGTATAAACGGGGCCTAAATGTTGCCCTGGTGTTTCAGAGTGCCGCTGTCACTTACAGACTGGTCGGGCCATGGAACAGGTCTTATTTTTCAGGATAAAAGGGAGAGACAAGGACATACAGCACATTAAACCTATATGCAGTACCAGTGGTTCTCAAACTTTTTAGGCCAAGTACCTCCTAGTCACCAATGTTTCTTTTTTTTTTTTTTTTTCAGCATTGAGTAAATTGAAATCTGAGTGCAAGCTAAGGAATTGTGAGCAATATAACAATTAATAAGCTCTTTTTAGTGATAATTGTTGCAATATAAATTGTAAAGAGGACCTATTATACTATTTTACATGTTCAACTATATTTAGTGTGTAATGTTGCTGTTTGAGCATGAAAAAGGTCTACAAAGTTATAAAGCATAAAATCACTTCAAAGGGAGTTCTTCTCTATATCAGTGCGCACTGTTTCTGAACTCCCTGAAACGCCTCCATAGTAGTCTTGAGTTTTCTTCCAGGAACGAACTCGTCAAAATATTCCTCATTTAAATAATTGCCGCCCAAGGCATACGCAAAATAAAGGGACAGGGTCTGGTTGAGTGTGTTGAATCTCGCGGTTATGGTTTTTTGAGCATTAAACCATGAAAACTTATACTAGTAGAGCCCAAAAACAAAATCAAGACTTTGTAAAAGGGCATAATAAGTCCTCTTTAAGAATTGTGAGCAATGTATCTCAATTTATAAGCACCTTTTGCTGATAATCGGGATACGTTTTAATAATCCATATGGAAACACTACAATATCACTATTTGTGTTTTGTTAATACACTTATGAACCTTTGTTTAGGGTTAATCCTTCTTTTATTTCTGTGTGTTTTTAGTCATAATGAGAGCACTGTGAAGTTGCAGAGGTTTTCAAACAGTGACAACTATTGTCTGATTCTGCCCCCGAATCTCAAATCTGCAATCGCCGCTATCACTTACATGGCTGATCAGTTGAAGAAACAGGATGTGGACGATACTGTGAGTCTATTAACACTCACACTCCATGCAGACACAAACCACACACATTCTCACTCACCTTCCGTCTCTCTTTTTCCACACATACTTACAGAAACACAAAGAAACCTTTATCTAAGGCTCTTCCTCTTTTGTCTGTCCCTGATCCTCATGATTATTCATACATTGACAATACACATCCTCCTGTGTCAGTGAGATAAACATATCCCATTGTTTCTGTGTTTGATGTGTGTGCATGTAGATGACAGATGACTGGCAGTACATTGCTTTGGTTTTGGATCGTCTCTTCCTTTGGCTCTTTGTCATCATTACTACTCTGGGCACACTGGCCATGTTTCTGGATGCCAGTTTCAACTACACTCCTGACCAACCTTTTCCATGAGCACATCCCTTAAACAACAACCACACTCCTGAACACAAAATAACAAGCACACTGCTACTGCACAGCTTCTGAACACACAACACAGCAAGACTGAAGTTTGTGTGGACTGACTCAAGGGGGCACCAGAGAATCATTTCTTTCTTTCTTTCTTTCTTTGTTTCTTTCTTTCTTTCTTTCTTTCTTTCTTTCTTTCTGTCCTTCTTCCTTCCTTTTCCTTCCTTCCTTCTTTCTGTCCTTCCTTCCACCTGTCCTTTTCCTTCTCCTTCCTTCTTTCTGTCCTTCCTTCCACCTGTCCTTTTCTTTCTCTTTCTTTCTTTCTTTCTTTCTTCGTTCCATCCTTCCTTTCCTTCCTTCCTTCTCCTTCCTTCTTTCTGTCCTTCCTTCCACCTGTCCTTTTCTTTCTTTCTTCCTTTCTTTCTTCCTTCCTTTTTTCCTTCCTAAATTAATGTTTCCATGATGATATTTTGTTGATGATATACATGTTTCAAGATATTTATTTTAAAATTCTTTCAATTCATCCTCTAGGCTTATAATCATTAATTTTGTGCTCTTTACTTGTCAATTATTACATACTGTATTGGGTCATTATATTTAATATACCTTCAAGAATATCTGTTTTCTTTTATTATTATTATTCTTGGCATAGTCTGAACAACCTGTTTTCTAATTTTTTTCATTAATCCAGTGTTCATAAAACAGAAATGAAAATTGTTAATTGTTGCCTTTTTTATTTAATTGTTTTTTTGTCATTTATTTGTTGTTCATTTTAAAAACATATTTGAAATTAAATCTTAAAAATTATATCACATGCATTGAGCATAATCTGAAAGACAATATTTCTCTCATTGTGTGCAGCTCTTTTCTGTCTGCCAGCAGTGATTTGTTAAATCCATCCTGTCTCTGACTTGTCACTGAGCCATTAGGAAATGAAGTCTGCTAACAGCCTGTCTAGCCACGGTAAAGTTAATGAACTGATGCCCAGTTGATTCTAAACAACATTACCTGATAGTTGCTGGCCCACCTCTTTCTTTCATCCAGCACACACACACAAAATTTATTTCAAATATTAACTAACATTGTTTTCCATTTCTGAAAACATGAACCACTTACTCTTGGATAATTCTGAGTTAAAGTGAGATTTAAAACTCTGTGGCATCATGTTTAGTCCAAATTAAAAAAAAACAAAAAAACAGTGGTTTACAGTAGCTTTCATTAGGTTAACATTAAATAATTTGTATGTTGCTAGCTAAGTTTGCTAATATTTTGCAAGTCCAAATCAAGTCCTGGATCATTTACTGTAGCATGAAAGTTTCTGGTCTTGGTGCACTGTAGACATTTTTGAAGACAAAATGTGTTTAGTAATATTATTATGTACAATTTTTAAAAGAAATTAATACTTTTATTGAGCAAGGATGCATTAAAATTGATCAAAAGTGACAAGACTTTCACATTGTTACAAAATATCTATTTCAAATAAATGCTGTTCTTTTAAACTTATTCATCAAATAATCCAAAAAAATTCATCACACGAAGCAGCACGACTGTTTTCAAAATTGATAATAATCAGAAATGTTTCTTGAGCAGAAAATCAGCATATTAAAATGATTTCTGAAGGATCATGTGACACCGAAAACTGTTTGTATAGCGCTTTTTACAATACAGATTGTTTCAAAGCAGGAAAATTATGCAACAAAGTTTGTTTCGGCTGTACAGCAGCTCTAGAAGAAAATGGTGTCATTGTTTAGCTTGAGTCAGTTCAGTGTTGATTTAGTTCCGTTGTTAAAATCAGATTGGGATCGGAGCCAATCTTGGAGCATTCAAAATAATTAATCCAATTGCATCTGGTTGAAGATCGTGTCCGTCATGCCGGTATGGAGACGGATTTTGCTGAGGATCTGTGCCGATGGCTGTTGTGTCGATGAGGCCTTCACAGAGGATTGTCTAGTAGACATGGTCCCTGCTGATACTTCAGGGCTGCGTTTTGGTCGTATCTAGGTGCAGGTCCTCCATCTGATCTGGATACGGTCCGGATCCGGCTGACTGCGGTAACCTTGGGATTAACAGAGAGACTAATATTAGCATAGATGCCATTCTTCTTATGATGTAACAAGTACATCAGGTATTATGGTAAGTGTTCCCGGTTCCGTTTTATCATATTTATAAAATATACATACGCTGTACCAAGTCTTTCCGAAAACAGCCGAGCGCCAGGAGGCGTGTTGTATGAGCGGAGCGTTTTTAGAAAGCCATGTCATGCGCGAGACACTGCAAAGGATGCAAGAGGGACGGTTTTGCACGTCAGACTAGTGCGTGTTTACATTGAAAAACAATGGAAAAGTAGCGCATTAGAATGGAGAAGGGCATTCTGTGTGAGCGGCCCTTAGGTTTACTAAGAAATAATTCATTTATTTCAGCATATTTTCCCACTCTTTGTTTATTGTTGTTTTGAGTGATTTACAATAAACAAACAGACACCTATAGTGGTCAGCTAAACAAATGTATTTAAAAAACACCATACATCGCATGGTCCCTTGATAAATTAACTATACGATCATGTTTACTTTATGTGCACTTACATGCCGATAGCCAACACGCAGACATGTTTTGAAGCAGTTTTACTCACCGCCTGCGGTTCCAACTCATGACCGCGAATCTTTATCGCTGGGACCGCACCATCTTTCAGCTTTAGACGATCTGAAAAACCAGCGTCGAACTGGGCCATGTTTATAAAACAATCATCGCCGAAATGCAGGGAACAAACAAAGACACTTGTGCCCCGGAAAAACAAACTCCATCCACTGTTCCCTTAATGCTGGGTTATTTGGGAAGCTGAACAGGGCTGTCTTGCCCTGACAACCATAAACAGACTTGTTTGGTGACTTCGTAAAGTCCTGTGGCCTGCGCAGCGCTGCCGACGACTTCAGTAAAGCCAAATGGCCCTTTCACACAGGAATTTCAATGGCTTGCGCCGCGTGAGGACAGTTCGTTGCTGCGTCGACCAAAGCGCACACGCAGCGGAGCGCAGCTTGCATGCACGCCTCGATCAAAGTTCAAAATAGTTGGCGCTGCACTCTGTGACGATTACCCGCGCAGCCAATAGAAACGGAACTCCTTCGCAAGCCTGAATTCTCTAAACTGTTCTCTGGACCTGAGAGTTTCATGCACCCACAGCCTCTTCTTCCTTGCTGCTCTTCTTACTAGCAGGGCTAGTCCTAACGCTCACTTCTTAGCACGGGACATATACATATTTTGCTGCTGACCGAAAGGTGGAACAACAATCAAATGACTAGAACTCCCGCTAAAAGTTTTGAAAACTCCGCCTACTTTGCTCTGGCCAGCGTAGCACAAATGGCTTTGTTTCTGAAGGGCTGCGCTGGACCCAGCGGCGAGCGCAGCGCATTCCGCGTCCTGTGTGAAAGGTGCAGAACGCGCGTTGATGGGCGTGCTCTTGCTCTCTCGCTCTGGTCGACGCTCTGGATTTCGGGAGAAGTGCTCTTACAAGGAGTTCTGACCATAATGGCGTCACACAGGCACATACTCGAAAAAAAGAGTCAGATGTTTATGGGGATTTGGAAGAGTATTTTTGGCACAGGAAATCTCCGTCATACGTCCAACTCGTGTTTTGAAACTTTGGCCACGTTTAGCATGAGAATCCATGAAATAGCATTAGACCCCCCTTAAAACTGATTTTAAAAAAGAAATCAATAATGTGTTATGTGTATGCCAGGTTAAAGAGATGTGTTTTTAGTCTAGATTTAAACTGACAAGAGTGTGTCTGTTTCCCGAACAATGCTAGGAATAAATTACATTTTAAAATATCTATATTACATTAGAAAACATATTTTACATTTTAATAATATTTCACAGTTTTACTGTATTTTTGATCAAATAGATGCAGCCTTGGTGAATAGATTTATTTCAAAAACATTCAAAATGAACATTATACTTGTTTTGAAGCAAAAAGCAAAAAATAATTCATGCATCAAGGGTTAATCAGACTTTGTGTAAGTTGTTCGTTGTTTTCAGTTGCATTTAATTAAACAGCAATTATCAGTTGGAAAAAAACTCCCATTGAATTCCTAGATTACATCAGTTTGGCCTGTACCTACATTTCTGTGAAGGCACCTAGTTGCATAAGAAGTAAAAGAAAGAGGTAAGAAATAATGAAATAAGAAAAGCTCATTAGCCGAGTCACTGCTTTTGAGGGGAAACCAGAAGCCTGTGTGTTTTATTGCTAACGGTTCAGTGGGCTTCTAAGGAGGCTTACACCAGTTTAATCACTGTTTTTTCACTATGATCTTCAAAAAAAAAAAAAAAGCCCTGGAGCCAGCCAGAAGAGAAGCTATGAAGGGGGTTTCTGTTCTTCTTCGGGCTGATTTAGCACTGTCTGTTCCCCGCTTTACTGAATGTTGTCTGTTTGCTGGAACTAGGTGGAGACAGAAGCTTTGAAGAAAACGTGTGTGTGTCAAGGCTACTGGGCGTAGTGCTCAAGAACTGGCCAATAGGGTGACAGATAAATCACGTTTCCATGGGTGACTGGGGTAGTGTGTGCTAATTTCAAGATGTTACTGAAGCAAACACGATCCTCCTATCTTCCAACTGTTATTCCCCCACTCCAACACATCATCTGCTCTGAGAATTCTGATCTCAAATCTTGTAGTTACTTTAAAAAACCTTCACACAACCATCAGAAACTCCATATCTGGTGTCAGGGTGTCACACAGACATTTTCTGTAGTGAAAACCATTTCCTCAATAGCATTATTGCTTCTGCCTTATTTTCTCTCAGGTTATAGATATTTCTTCTTTACCTTGGTGAGATAATTGTAACATTGGCGCCAACTCTGCACTGCAGACAATAGTTGACAGTGTTCCAGGCCTTGTTTTCCCCTTTCACTGGAAGTGCAGAGGTCACCTGATGGAGTGGTTAGACGTGACAAACGTGCCTCATGAAAGGGACAAAAGATCTAAGTTGGGGGTTCAGAGACTGATTAGGCAATAGCAACTGTATTAAATATTAAGCCTACATGTGAAGCTTTTTTAGGGAACAATAATTTAAAAAAATCACAATGAAAGGTTTCTGGAATTTATCAATGCAGGCTTATTTAAAGCTATTAATGTATATTTTACCTAAAATATCTTAAAATTACTATAATAAAATTGGTGTTGTTATTTTAAGCCCTTTTCCGCCATATAAGAAAAAAAAACCTTTGATGAATCACAATTGTCATAATTTAGACTTATTTCGCGATTTTGATGTAGTTTCTCACAATTTCGGCTTTTTGTAGTCTCGTGCTTTATAGCCTACAATACAGATTATTTCAAAGCAGCTTTACAGTTTGTCCGTTTAGGGCTACTGTAGAAACATGCCGGCGCAAAATGGCGACTTAACATGTAAGGGGACCCACGGTTGTGTCTAGAAGGGATACAGCAACAGCCGGAAGTGAGGCAAAATCTCATAATGAAATAACAGTAAATTAATTTGCTACTTATCAGATTGTATTTTATTAACGACTACACCTAACCCTAAACCTACCCTTACAATACTGCAAATACAGTTATTAAATAAAATAAATAAATATTAAAATGTCCAGTGGCCGTAGCTGTATCCCGTCTTTACCGGGACCCACGGTGTATGTGATAGAAATGGCTCATTCTAAGGTAATAAAAACATAATGGTTCATTATAAGGTCTTTATACACCACTGAAAACAGGGTGCAGTTGATACACTTTTTGCTTTTTCCGTTACCACACCAAAACTAGGGACTGAAAAGAAGTGATTTTTCATGACATTTCCTTTACTTGTCTACTAAAATATGAATAATTATTAACATCCATAAGTAGGTCATATTTGCCACAATTAGATCATAAACACAAGAAGCTTTTTCTTCCAACTGTACCCATGCCGGGTACAGTTGAGACACCCATCCGTAATGCTGGAAAGCTGCCTAACCGATTCACTGCAAATGTAAAATACCTTTAAAAATGAGAATTCAACAGTTTTTATTTCAATTTAGTATTTTATTTGATTATTTGTTTAGTTAAAAGTAGTTCATTTGTAAAACATTGAACAGTAATGGCAAACAGCGATACAATAGGCTATTTAATTTCAGTTCATCATTTTAATATTAACAGTTGAAAAGTTGAGTAACAGTAAAAAAACACTGAACAATTGCAAACAGCAATAATAAAAAAGATGAAATCTATTAACTTGTGATCTAACATCGTGCAACTAAACTGCATGTGCCGCAACAGGATTTTATTTGTGTTTCAGCTACACCCCGCTGACCACCTCGAACATTTCTCTAGATTTTACGATGACCTTGCATCATGACACAAAGTCTTGCAATAGACTGTCAGTTTTTAGAGCACAGATAAAGGTTTACGAAAATGTAAGTTAACTTTAACAGTATTTAATAGCTTCTCATCATGTAAGGATGAGAAGCTATTAAATGTGGAAGGGAAGTGGTGAAGTGAAAAAATGACCTTAGAAAAAAAACTTTCGCCGATATCTTCAGACTGGAGAAGTGCAAATACTTCAAATTTCCCACGATGGAAGAGGGCACTAATACGCATGTGCGAAGCAAATATCACAGATCTGTCTTGATGCGCACGCAAGTTATTTAAAGGGATAGTTCATCCAAAAATGAAAATGTGATGTTTATCTGCTTACCCCCAGGGCATCCAAGATGTAGGTGACTTTGTTTCTTCAGTAGAACACAAATGATGATTTTTAACTCCAACCGTTGCCGTCTGTCAGTCTTATAATGCGTTTCAACGCAACATGTCTCAGTGATGTCTCACGCATATACTTCAATGAGAGCGAGACATTACTTCTGTGGTCTGATCGCGCTCTGACAACAGAAGTAATGTCTCGCTCTCATTAAAGTATATGCGCGAGACATCACTGAGACATGTTGCGTGTCTTAGGACATCAATGTGCCGCCATGAGCCGCAGGGTTTAATTTGGATTTGTCTGTGCATGTTTATTTGACTCTTATAAATTGTGTGACCATTGAAACGCATTATAAGACTGACAGACTGCAACGGCTGGAGTTAAAAATCATCATTTGTGTTCTACTGAAGAAACAAAGTCACCTACATCTTGGATGCCCTGGGGGTAAGCAGATAAACATCACATTTTCATTTTTGGNCAGGGTTTAATTTGGATTTGTCTGTGCATGTTTATTTGACTCTTATAAATTGTGTGACCATTGAAACGCATTATAAGACTGACAGACGGCAACGGTTGGAGTTAAAAATCATCATTTGCGTTCTACTGAAGAAACAAAGTCACCTACATCTTGGATGCCCTGGGGGTCAGCAGATAAACATCACATTTTCATTTTTGGGTGAACTATCCCTTTACGGTGTTTCAAATGTACCCCTGTACCAACTGTACCTGGTCTATATTATATTGCATTTCTGTAGAAGGATCCTCCTAAAATTTACACATTGCACCTTTTAATAAAGTAGTTCATTTCAAATAGCCTATAACAGTTCTGCAGAAAACAGTGATGTTGTTGTTTCTCAAAGACACTTCTGTTGATTGAAAAATGTTATAGAGAAAATAAACTTCATCTAGTTTGCTACCCGAAATTTTGTGTAGAGTAATAAAGTTTTAAAACTTACGTGAAGATGATGCGAGTGATTCTATGTGGTGTGACGTCACAACACCACAGGCATGGCACACCGGGCATCGCGCGCCAGCCAGCCGTTACCCCCTCATTAGGCTCATCCCTCGAGACTACACTTCGGCAACTGCATTGTACGCAACACTTTGACTGTAGCTGATATCTGTGTCGAGGTATAAACTAACACCGCTAGCTGAGTGAGTGACTGACTGCTAGTTTTTGTCTTGGAGAGTTGAGTAGCCTACATTTTCTCAAATTCATTAGTTTGAGTTTAGGTTCTTCAGAGAGTAACAGGTGCGGCAGCGGTCACCGAGTCAGTCAAGTTTATTGCCAAGTCAGCTTGCCATTAAGTAGAAAAAATGGCAAACTCGGGTGTTCAGTTGCTTGGATTTGGTCTCTCTCTGGTCGGCATCATTGGACTGATCGTGGGCACCATCCTCCCGCAGTGGAAGATGTCCGCGTACGTGGGGGACAGTATTATCACGGCAGTGGCTACTTACCAGGGACTGTGGATGTCCTGCGCCTTTCAGAGCACCGGACAGCTTCAGTGCAAAATCTACGACTCCATTCTACACTTAGACAGTGAGTTAAACCACGTTATCCTACAATTTTACATCTGTCTGTTTGTCCGTCCACCCGTCTGTATATCTGGCTGTCTGTCGCATGTCACTCACACACACACTTACACGTTTGTTTGTTTGTTTGTTTGTTTGTTTGTTTGTTTGTTTGTTTGGCTATCTTAGTGAGGACATTGCGTATAGGCTTCCATTTATTTTATATCAGGTAAATGAAATTTTCTATCACCTATCTATCCCTAAACCTACCCATCACAGAAACGTGCAAAACACTATAGATTTAAATAAAAACATCTTTTGGCTGATTTATAAGCCTTTATAACTAGTGAAGACACAAAAAGATTCATAATGCTGCCTCTGGCTTAGCTGTTAATAATGTAGGTTACAAAAAAAATCTACATTATTTGTGCATTATTACCCCAGCCCCACTATTTCCAGCACAACAAAAAGCATGTCATAAAAAGTTGAAATTATAAGATGCTAAGTCATACTTAAGAGATAAAAAGTAATAGTTATGAGATATATAACGTTATAAAGATGAAATTATAATACTAAGGCATAACTGAAATAAAATACCAAAATCATGATATACTAAGTCATAATTATGAGTCAAAAATGTTTGTTATAATTAGGGCAATAATTATCTCACAGCTTTGACTTGCGTCATAATGACTTTTTATGTCAGAATTATGATTTAACAAAGCATGATTTTTTTTCTTATGTGGTGGAAATGGGCTTCTATACCCAAGTCTTCTGTGTAACAGTTTTTTAGGAAATTTGGTCTGTGTTTTAACTATACTTGTGAGAACTTATATTGTGAAATACTTTCACAACACACTAGTGAGGACATCTGTCAGCAAACAAGTACCAAATTTTTTAAGTTTACTCAATTTGTCTGTACATGTCATTTGTACTTAAACTATATTAAACTAACTTAAAAATCGAGTTGAATCTCGTATCGAATAACATAAAACAAATTGAAATTGCTTACATTATTTTAACAAGTCAATTGTAAAAAAAAAAAAAAAAGTTTCCATGATTTATTGTTCATATGATTTTATACACACACATTATTTTCCCTTAATTATTACTGTATTAATGTTCCCTATATTTAGTATATTTTTTATCTGTTTTGTATGTTACTTATAATAGGCTGAAGATCCACATGTAAATCAGCCACGTGATTGGAAATGAATAAACATTAATTTAAGTGTAGAAATTTCCAGTGGTCAAAACATATATTGATTTCCTAACAGATCAAGGGGCCTGCCCTATAGTGTAAATCTATACTGTAGGTGTTTATTGGAATTCTTTGGCATATCAAGGCATAGTTTCCAACTCTTCACACACACACTCAAATAAACACTGGTGCCATTCCCAGCCAGCGCTTGATTAATGGATGCTGGCCTCGTCAGTGGGAGTTTGAATCTACTGTATGCCTGTAATGTAACCAGGCAGGACAGGTAGCCATGGTGAAAACAGCCTGTGCTTCTCCTGGAAGAACGTAACCCATTGTTCCTATAGCTGCCAAAGTATTTTTATTAACACACCCAACTGCCAGTAATGAATTATGAGTTTATTCATTCAGTTTAGGGCTGTTACAGAAACATTCTCCATTCCCTGCATGGATTCCCCAAGGACTGGGAGGGGAAACCACAACCTCACGTCCCGGTTTGCAGAAACACTCTACAGATTAACATAGACTGTCCAAAAATGTGATTTAGTTCTTGCGGTTCACTCCTTGAATTGATGTATTTACTGAGAGGCTCCGTGCAGAACCTCAGGGGTCCTTTCTGAGAAAGCTGTGGGACACTTCCAGTTGAAACCAGCTGGAACTGCACCTGACAGCAGGTTGAATTAGGATGGAGGGAGGAGCAAAAGGCAAAAAACTAGAGAGAAAACAGGAGGATTAAGGGTGACCCTCTGAATTCCACAGCTGACTTATTTCTGTGCCTGGCAAGAGATGCCTTATTGTGTTTTAATGAATAAAGGAGAGGAATAATTCTTCCACTTCACCACAGCTTGCACCCCTGCCCCTTACACTTTCTTTTCTCCCCTCTTCGCTTGGTGGGTTTTGTGTGCACATGTACAGGAATGCACTGGCACAGACTGGTTCTTTTTGGAATGGCTTCTTGCTCACTCTTTCAGCTGCATTGCATAAGTGATAGATTTTATACTGGCATTTTTCATTGGCATCCTTTTTAACCATATATGGACAGTGGATAATTAGTTATTGGATGTGCAAGCATCATTGCATCATTGCCAATGCTCATACTTTCATACAAATGACTGAACACTTTAGCAACTGCATAGCAATAATTTGAATTTAGTTATAATTTGATACTATAAATAATCATAATCTAATATTAATTATATATAATTATATTTATATATAATATTAAAATATAGAAATTATTTTATTTTATTCTATT
>RJVU01042551.1:3450066-3475797 GCA_003731715.1 Anabarilius grahami
GATATTTTTTGTTATATGTAATATTATAAATAATAATAATAATTTTATATAAATTTTTTAAATATAATTGAATGTATAATATTAAGTTGTTTTTTATTGTCATTAGTATTGCAATTTATAATGTTTACTAAGTAATCATTTAGGCTACTTAAATCAAATGTATTTCAGTTATTATTGTCATTATTTGTATTATTTATAATATTAAACTTGTTTATTTAACAGCTATTTCCTTTGTTGTGAAGATCTCAGCATCCAGTTTTGGAGTAGAATCTTACAATTTGTGTACAGTTTAATTACATTTTTGTTATGTATTTAATAATAATAATAATACTTATAGCCTATAATATTACGTTATTATTATCATTATTATTTATAATATTGAACTGATTTATTTGACAGGTATTTCCTGATGGTTTGGCCATTTGCATGACTGACATTTGTTAAAATCTCAACATCCAGTTTTAGTGTATAAGCTCACAGTAGTATAGTATGTTTGATATTCTGTCCTTCTCTACCTGTCTCCTGCAGATGATCTTCAAGCGACCCGTGCTTTGATGATAGTGGGTATTATAGTGTCCATTGCCGGTCTTGGTGTAGCCTGCATGGGCATGAAATGCACCACTTGCGGAGCCGATGACAAAGTTCGCAAGTCTCGCACAGCTGTGACAGGAGGCATCATACTGCTAGTGGGAGGTGAGTGTACATGTGAGCGAGAATATTGAGACAGACTGTTCACACTAACTGTTTACAGCAAAACATCTTTGAACTTCTCTTATATAACATCAGTCTCGGCTCAGTCTGGGGGTCATTGAACATCACAGAAAACAGGGTAGCTAATGCTTTGAAGATATTGTCAAAGAAA
This sequence comes from Anabarilius grahami, assembly GCA_003731715.1. NCBI lineage: Eukaryota > Metazoa > Chordata > Actinopteri > Cypriniformes > Xenocyprididae > Anabarilius > Anabarilius grahami. The sequence goes on from RJVU01042551.1 coordinate 3,450,929, forward strand.
GAAAGATCTGTCTTTTCTTTGAAACAATTTCTGTTATTTGTTCCTACAGCCCTCTGCGCAGTTGTCGCCTGCTCGTGGTTTGCTCACAATGTGATCCGAGCCTTCTACAACCCCTTCACTCCAGTGAACACCAAGTGAGCACAAGGAATTTTACTTTTCACAATTTCTGGAGCAGAGTGTCCCAACTCTGTTCCTGGATGTCACCCAAAAAGACACATTTTGGATGTCTCTCTTATCCGACACACCCATTTCAGTTCTTGGAGCTCTTCTGCTAGTGTTGATTAGATGAATTAGATGTATTTCAATTATGGAAACATCCAAAATCTGCAGTGTTGGGGAGAATCCAGGAACAGGGATAAGAAACACCCTAGAATGCAATTGCATAGTAAATATACGAGGTTCCATTTGTGCCAAAAAAATTAGTCGACTGCTTTGTGCTTTGTACTTGTTCAGATTATTTAGTACATGTTGATGTGAATGTTCTCTGTTTGTCGTATTTGTCCTTACTGTAGTCTAGTTCTGTTGTCTTTCTCTGTTGTCCTTGTAGTCTTATTTATTCCTTACTGTCATCATCTTTTGTTGTATTGTTCTCATATAAAAAGAACAGTGAAAGACCCCATGTATCTCTGAACCCAGACAGCAACATAGTGTGGCCCAGATCCGGCCCACATCTGGTACATGTGGATTACACATGGACCAGATGTGGGCCAGATCTGGGCCGACACTATGTTGCTGTCAGGGAAGGGAACCGACTGTCTATAGAAAAGTTTCGATGACATATTACCTCAGTACAATGGCTAAAAAAGTAGTGTTTTAAGCTCAATGATACTTTGTTCACCCAGGTAACCTGGGAAACCGCTATATTTCTGCTGTTCCATAAATGCCACCTACTCACTTGTCAAAGATTGAACTCGTTTTTGTTCAGACAAATGTGAAAATCGGTCTAAAGGTTAAAGGGTTAGTTCACCCAAAAATAAAAATTCTGTCATTTATTACTTACCCTCATGTCGTTTCACACCCGTAAGACCTTCGATCATCTTCGGAACACAAATTAAGATATTTTTGTTGAAATCCGATGGCTCCGTGAGGCCTTCATAGGGAGCAATGACACTTCCTCTCTCAAGATCCATAAAGGTACTAAAAACATATTTAAATCAGTTCATGTGAGTACAGTGGTTCAATATTAATATTATAAAGCGACGAGAATATTTTTGGTGTGCCAAAAAATATTTTATCGCTTTATAATATTAATATTGAACCACTGTACTCACATGAACCGATTTAAATGTTTTTAGTACCTTTATGGATCTTGATAGAGGAAGTGTCATTGCTTCCTCTTGTGATTTAGTCAATAGTCATTGCTCCCTATGAAGGCCTCACGGAGCCATCGGATTTCAACTAAAATATCTTAATTTGTGTTCCGAAGATGAACGAAGGTCTTACGGGTGTGGAACGGCATGAGGGTAAGTAATAAATGACAGAATTTTCATTTTTGGGTGAACTAACCCTTTAATGTGTTCTAAAAAAAATCACAATTCGGATGAATAATGTGTGTGTGTGTGTAAATATATATATATATATATATATACACACACTGTGAATATAAATAGTAAATCATCTTTTAAAAATAACTAGATCAGTAATCAGTTACATCATTACACCAGTAGGTGGCGACAAGTAACTGTTAAATGTTTTTGTAATTTAATCATTCATTAAAGAGATTTGTTCAGAAATGCTGATTCATCCAGTATTGAAACAAGTCAAGTATTTATCATTGTCATTGAATCATTCATTCAAACCGATTTCTTAAAAGAAAAGATCAAATGAATTAAATATTTTTATAATTAAACTGCAGCAATTAACATTTTGTCATAACCTCTAGCATCCATTAAATGTTATTTTGATTCGTCGTCTATTCAGAATTGTGATCTCTATTTTAATAAAAACAAAAAGGGAAAAAAAAGTGATTCTCAATTCATCCGGAATCGTGCAGCTCTACTTCACATTCATGTACTATAATCTAGATCAGTTTACCACATTTCAAATAATTTATCATTGTCATAATGTCTCCCTTTTCTCTTTATTCTTTAACATTAGGTTTGAGTTTGGAGCAGCTATTTTCATTGCTTGGGCTGGGTCATTTCTTGATGTTCTCGGTGGAGCCATGTTGGCTGCCTCCTGCACTCGAAGTAAACAAGTGTCAAAATATCCTAAAAGTAACTCTGCACGCTCTGCCAGCAGCAGCAACAACAAAGAGTATGTGTGACCAAGACTGCCTCTCACTGGACAGACACTGCACTGCAGCAACTTCATAAGGTGAAGAATTTCTTCAACAAAATAATGAACTCGAAGGAAATGAGGTTAAACAGCTGAAACTGAGAAAGCAGTTTACAAACTGTCTAATGTCCCATTATAAAAAGGGCAACCAGTTGTCCAAAAGTTAAAGTAAAAACAAAATAGATAATACATTTACAAGCTCTCTGGGAGTTTTTGACATGGAGGATTGTAGAAATCTAGTGCCAGTAAAAAATACTCACAGCCTGCTTTGAAGACCTCAGTGTTTCAATGAAGTAAACAACTAGGTTGTTTTCTCTGTGAAAGAAGAGAAACTTGGATAGTGGCTCAAATATGTTGGTGTTTCCAAAGTGTCCACTAGGGAGCACTACAACCAACACAGTGAGCAGGTGTCGCCCAAAATGGAGGAAGATTTTTAAGATTTGCTTTTGTTTTTTCGAGTATTTATCCTAACAGCAGCTGAAATGCTAACATGATTTATACTCATTTGAGTCACTCATATGTAATTTCATGTAATTGCAGTATTTTACATATGGTACAGCAGGATCTTGAACATTGTTTTGATTTTTTTTTTTCTTTTCATTTGCTTAACACATTAACTCATTGCTTGTGTTATGCCACATCTTGTTAATTTTTACCATCCATGAGTCCTTCTAAATATCTCTGACATTATTAAGAAACATTTCTGTGTTAGATATCATTTATGTATTTGTTTTACATGCTTATTTTCAATAAAGTGTGCTTGGTTGAAAATGACTGACATTCCCAATGTGAATCTGTATTGAAATCTGGGATTTTTAAATATAACCTAGAAATAAAATATTTAAATTATTTTTTAATTAAAAAGACAAACTTAGCCCCTACCCAAACATTAACAATGGCAATAAAGTTACTCATGCATACTTTATTACTCCCATTCCACCGCACTTCCCCAAAACAATTTACAAAAATCCATTAATTTCCATGCAAACATCTAGAAGTCAAAGCCATTTTTAAGAGCAATGTACTTTGACCAACATATGAGATCAATTTAGAAGATTTGATTGTTCATCTCAATCAGTATGCATTCAAGACCATACTTGATTCAATTCAAACTAAAATCAACAGGCACAGAAAAACAGTGACCAAACAAAAAACTCCATACAATGAACTGATGTCATTCAGAAAAATGTCAAGGTAGACCCTGATTACTGAGGTAACCACGGGTCTTACCAAATGGCGCGTTACACGTTAACAGAGTTTCACAGGAAAATGTCCTCTTTGGGAGATGAGTAATCCAACCTGCAGAGGTTAGCTTTCTTATTCTGGAGTAAAGTGCAAATTTAATAAATATAGCCCTGTTGCATTAGAGATCATCAAGATCTTCACCTCAAAAATGAAACATCCAACACAGAGGACAAAAGACAGGATCATTCAGTGCTACAGAAGCACAACATCAGTTAAGTGATGAGCAAGCATAAAGTGAACAGGAAGAAAAGTCCACAGTTCTCTTGTTTGATCTTGAGGTGGCGAAAGCCTTAAAAGCTGTACAGTGAAAGGTGACGACAAGTGAGAACATGTGAGAGGGAGATTTTAGTTCGATTAAATTGTGTAGGCCTGCTGTTGGTGTGCTGGCCTCCTAACAGCTTTGGCACAGTCCGTCACGCATCAGGCAACAGGTGATACTCTCTGAGATGCTGGGAAGCTTCTGTTATTGTTTATGATATCATCCAAGTCCTCGTCATCAATAACCACTGTAAAGGCAACAGAAGAAATGTATCATTTGACAACAGAGTGGAAAAAAGTGAATATCACAAGTTACAGTGGGTTCAAGTCCTCCTGGGAAGTTTGTATTTACAAGTTTGGAAGTCGTAAGGTGCACTTTGTTAGCGATGTATACATAAAATTCACAGAAGTGATGAATAAAGAATGCATTGGGTATGTGTTTTGCTTTGTGTATTTGTATTCAGTTTTATTCTGAATCATTATATATTGTATCATAATCGTACAATACTATTGTATTTTGTATTTACAACTTAGGTTTTATTGTAAATAAAAAAAATTGTAATTTCATTCATTTTAACAAATTTACAGATGCCGCATTCTTTGCGCCCGACATGTTTTCTCACTGACACGGACCCAATTCAGAAACTCTGGGATTAAAGAAAAACCGGAGTTTTTTTCCCTCTCATAATTACGACTTTGCGGTGTCTATCATGTGCATTTGACTCATAAATACGATCTTTCCGACATGACTTGAATGTACCATTAGTCACAATTATTACTTCCCTACAAAGTTATTTTTAATTACTAAAAATGGGAACATGTTACTTGTGAAGGATCTAAGGATTCTCAATAACAACCTGTGTGTTACTTCAAGAAAGCATACACCTCTGTTGTCTTTTGTTACTATTATTATTTGATTGACATTTTATTATTATCATTATTCATTCATGTCACTGTGAGATTGTGTGGTTTCAAGGGGATGTTTGTCTTCATGAGTAAGAGATAAGAGAATGTCTCCATTTCGAGGTTTTAAACGTAACAGGACGATGTGAAACAGTATTTTCCATTGCTTTTGCTTTGGTATCATAACACTTGTTGGATTTGTACTGGTCAGACCAAGTCTGCGCAATGAAACATATGCAGCTAAGATTATTCAATAAACTCTGCTCATCTTTATCATTATTACTTTGTCTCCTGCTTCTGCTCTTCCCTGGCTTTCTCACTCAACTTCTTGGGTACCAGAAAAAAAACACTGGTTTTGGGAACCAGACAAAACTTGCTGTTAACAGGTTTCGGATACAAGACAAATGGATATCTTCTGGCAGGATCTGGCATCAGATCTGAAATTTCTGACTTGGAAGCATGATCTAACATCTTGGCGTAGTTGGCAAGATCTAAAATTTGTTTGGAATTATAAAATAGATTTAAAAAGTTAGAATTTTATAAGCAGCTCATTGAGTGTCCTGTGTAGTTGCAAGGGTGTTGCTGTGTTAGTTTAGGGGATGTAGCTGGAAAGCTTTAGGAAATGTAACATTTAGAACAGGGACTTTCAAACTTTTCCTGGAGACTCCCAAGCACTGCATATTTTGGATGTTTTCCCTTATTTGACACACCCAGTTGAGTAATTCAGTCTGCTTAATTAAATAAGAAAAACATCATAAATGTGCAGTGCGGGGGAGGCCCTGTGGACCGTTTTAAAAACAAAACTTGATTTAGAAATTTTGGTCTTGGGGTCAAGGATTAAAAAAAATTGAATCTAAGTAACTACATGTCAAGCTAACATAAAAACACTGCCTAATATCACACCCACCTCTCGTAGACCGCCCGATCTGTCCGAGTTTGGGGGCTCGCTGCATTCTTCGTGGGGCGGACAGGAGGTCTGGTCTGTTTCGCCCTGCCTGTCCGTGGTCGTACGGGAGTACTGGACTGGGTTGTAAAGCACCTGTCGGTGGTATGAGATCGGGCATCTCTGCCATGCCGTACATGACCTCCTGCTGTTGTACTTCGGTCGGTGTATTCATAAAAAAACGACCGCAAGTCGTTGGTTGGCTGTGCACTTCCGCGACGGCGACGAATGTTTCTCAATCCACCTAAACTGATTCCAAAGCTGTATTTACCACACCTGAGGAGGGTAAAAAAACGGCAAAATGAAGCGATCAACCTAGTAGCCCCTAAATAATGAAATCTAGCCATCAATATTAGTAATAAACACAAACAGTCGGATTACATATACACCTTGTATACACACAAGTGACGAAGAAACTGTTCTCATGCACCGGATGAGCTTGAGTATGTTAACGCCTGTCAACAACAAAGCTTACTCTTATACATTACATTATGTTCTAGATGAAACATGTATTTAAAACAACGAAACGTGTCCCATACCTTGTATTTGTCCAGAGCGTGGACACGTATTTGGTTTCTATGTCGATTTGTACGCCGTGTTCAACGCGAGTCGGAAGTTGCCTACTATCTACGGCGGTGAGAGTCTGTCGTAACTCTCACTTGGGGATTTCCTTGGTCGTTTCTGTATGCGTCACTGCGAGGGAGGGCCCGAACACTGCAACTCACGTTGTGAACCGTGGGTAGGTGGTTATTGACGGTTCGCCCACCGTGTGTAGGCTCACCAACTGTAACCTACATACGTGAGAACCCACACTGGACGTTAGAGAATGTTTCACCCGTACTTTACCATTGACACTGTCTTGAAAGTATTTAAATTACTTTATTAGAATGACGTACTTGTAAGCTACTTATTTCCAACGCATTACAGGAAGGGCAGTGAAAGAAACAAAGACAGGTTATGAGAAATTAGTCAATTTGAACAATTTCCTTAGCGCTTGGCAAGCTGGTTAAAATGTGGTTAGCTAAGCTTTGTGAAGTATTTAAAACAGGCAGCTTCAATTGTGATATAGATTTGATAATAAATTCCAAAATAAAACAGAAAAAAAAACTATATAGCAAGTTGCTTTGTGTATCTTCACATGACTGCTAGTGATGTCTGGGATGTCTGTTGTGTGGCGATACCATATTATGTTATCAGATGATAATACCATTATTTATACAACACAACAGCCCACAATAGTCCTTGAATTTAATTCCAAGAATGTCTAACATAAGTAGAACTTTTCACTGTTTTTATTAGCCTGTTACACTCTTTTCTGTTTCTTCCAGACTAACTAACTGTCACTATGCTGGCGTCCCCTGTTGAAAAAACCAGCATATGTGTTTTGAAGCATGAAAGCTGGTTTGAGTCAAGTGCTGGTCCTAAGCTGGTCCTGAGCATAAACCGGCTCAAACCAGCTAAAGCCGGGTTCACACTCTGCGATTTTGGCCACGATTTGGTCGTCTGAGACAAATTTTGCAAATCCTAAAAGATTCCTATAATCCTAGCCTAAAATCTGTAGTCTTTGATCGCTAGTTTGACATGTTCACAGACAGCCGGTTAATGACCGCTGCGATCAAATTTTACCTCCGACGAAATTCTGGCAGTGTCAGAAGATTTGGCGCACAGTCCTGCAGTGTGACTTCTCCTATGACAAACGTCAAATTGTCTTCGTTTTTCAAGACAAGCCGTGATCAAAATTAACGCTAGAGATGTCTTTGTTAGCCACCATTTCAGTCCCGTGTGTAATGCAGCTCACTGTCACCGAATGTGTATGTTTTGATGAAGTAAAATGCAGTCTGATATTAATGACAGCTGAGATCCCACAGTGTGACATGAGGATCATGTTCGTACAGTCTGACAAGCAACAATCCTAAAGGACTGTTATAAATCGCACAGTGTGAACCAGCCTTAAGGACCAGCTCAAACCAGCTTCCATGCTTCAAAACATACCTAACCGGCATATGCTGTTTTTTTCAACAGGGACAGGTATTTTCAAGTGAATCTTTTTGCCGGTTACATCTTACGCCTGTAGGTGGCGACAAGGGGCCGTTCTTTATGACTGTGTTGTTAAATCATTCATTCAACAGATTCCTTCACAGCATTGATTTATTTAACAATGAAACAAATGAACGAAACTGACACTACATCCCAATTCGCAAACCCTTTCGCATTTACTATTTCTGGTGATAATTCAAAATGCAGATCCAAGCACACTCTAATGGCTAATATTGCCCACAACCAATTGCACATTGACCGTGGATTCGATTAGAACTACAAACACAAATAAAAAGTGTTAAAAAACTAAAAACATGGCGGATACGCAAGACTGACGGTTTAGAGGTAGAGAGGTTTTGACAAATGGGGTTTGCGTGATTAATAACAATATCTAACCTGCTGAAAAAAATATTTATTTAATGTTATCTGCTATATTTCATCTGCAACAACAGTGAATGTTTATAAATGTTTGGTCATTAACTTTTAAATGCAAACATATGAGGAGAGTTCTCAGCATGAAAGACCTGCTATTGTTAGATCAACGTGATACTTCATTTCTCCAATACAGAAGGAAATTAACTGAAACTAAATGCAGAGGATGTTAACTGTGACAAGATGATTGACAGGGCAGTTTATACAATGACAGAATGCACGTATCTAAGTGACAGAGCGGTCCGTTAGACAGTTATGATGAAGTAGTATGTCCCAAAGCTTTCTGCTACAAAGAGTACATGCTTTTAGGGCATTGTATAAGTAGGTGCAAGTTGAATCATTGCTTCAACCAATTCGTTAGAAAAAAACTGGTTCAGGATCCATTATGAATGAGCCATTGAATCATTTACTCAACTGAAAAGCTGGAGAAAAAAACACTGAATCATTCTGAAAACAAATTCCACTGTGTTGTTCATAGACCTGTTGCGCAACGGTTCTAACTGTGGCTTTGTTCGGCAAAGTAACTGGCAACATTGTTTCTAAAATATAACACTCAATATTAACTTCTTTTTTATTTAACTATTGTATATAAGCAATATCACACAATCATGCTCCCTCCTTGTTACTCCAATAACTTCTCAGAAACGGCTCAAAAGCCATCTAGTTCTAACGTGACGTTCTCAAATTAGTAACAAAGTTTTGAAAGCATCTTATGAACTCACTCTCACACAGCAACCTCACTTGTGTGATAAGGTCTACTGTACATGTGCCATGATGTTTACACCATGCTTCAAACAGAGAATACCGTAGTCAAAGAGGCACATGTCCAGAAAACATGTAAATGCAGTGTTTTTCGTCAACTGGTCTTCAGCATTTGGAAAATGTCCTACCTTGCAGTACAAAACGTTCACAAGCTGCGCATTTATGTGTTAAAAACTTTCTTTATAGCTGGCAAACAGGTTTTCAGGTTATTGTAAGTAAATATGTACTTATCACTGTTTTATGAAATACCTAATATAATATGTGTTTTGTTTAGTTATAAACACAGTTGATGGCAAATTTGGCAACTTAAAACAAAAATAAAATTTAAAAAAAAGATACGCTTTGTGATGTAAGAACAACAGTAAATCTTCGTCCAGGTTTTACTTGGCTACACATTAACATCTGAGCAACAAAATTTCAATGAGTTTCAGTGGTTTTGTGTTACATCAAGACATGGTCTGCACTGTTTGCCACACATATACAAGGGAGAAACTGTAAAATATGAACAATATATTGGTTAGTGCATGTTTCATTTACAGTTTCATAACTGATAAGAAGTATGTATGTATGGTAATGTTTGCAATTCATTCCCTCAGTTGTGGCCAATATTAATAATAATAATAATTTTGAATCCTAGATCTTAATGTGACAGTCTTTGCCATATAGACCAAATAAACTGTACTTCTAGTGTACTCCATTATAAGAGAACAAACTACTGATTCACACCAGATGCTCTGACCTCTTAAGCAACTCCTGTGCTGATATATTAGATATTCAATCCCACCAGACAGGATCAACTTTATCAGATTTAACATGTTTTCTCTTGAGTAATGTTGTTTAGATTACAAGTAAACAAGCAATATCTCCTTTCTCATTCAGGTAAAATTGTGGTATGTACAGCAAACATGTTGAGACTTATTTATACCGTCAAACTTAAAACCCTCATGAATAGCTCAGAGTATAAAAGGGGATGAAGTGAGAAGGGGACAAGGGAGATAATCATTACACGGGGGATAAAAGGAGAGCAGAAATCATACCCCCTCAATAAGCCGGAGCAGCGCAAGCGTGAAGATGTCCAAGCAAATTTGCCTGCTGTTTGCCTTGGTGATTCTGACCACAATTCTGTGCAACAACTCAGGTAATTTCTGGAAAAGTACATTTCTTACACATTAATATTAATCCTAAGAAAGTATTTTAACATTACCTTTTGGGTGAATGAGTTACATCTCTAATATTCTGTAATGTATCATAATCATAAAGCATATAATGTGGTTTTTGATATCAATGTTTATCCTTTTGATGTGAGACTAAAGTCACCTCATGTCTCCACACAGTCTGTTCACAGAGGGGATCCTGGAAACAATCTGCTGTTTGTGGCTGCAGAAGTAAGAAATAAGTCTTTTTGCCAAAGTATTATGTATTAAAAGTATTAATATGGACCACAAAAGTATTTCACTCTTTTAATATAATATTTAAATCTCTCTTCTTAGTTCATCATAATAATAGTCTACAGTGTCTAAAGAATCAGAGTCCTAAAACCGCTGATGAGTACAAAAAAATTCTCAAGTGCATTTGCCAGAACCCCCAAAAATGTAAGTTAAACAATTTTGTATGAAAACATATAATTGCAGTTATGGAAAATATAACAACTAATCATTATACAAAATTTCTCTTTTACACAGATTTAAAAGGAGTCTCCAAGAAACAGTTTCTGAAGATGTGCTCAGATTCTAATTCTCCTAAAATTCCTTTGTGATCTGATGGAAGTGGGCAGCTTTATAAAGTGCCTCAGAATGATTTGTCACATAGAAACATTTAAAGTCTCTATGATGAAATTACTTTAGTATAATCACGAACAATGTTATAAGTGTGATCACTTTTACTGAATCTGAAAACAACACAATAAAAGTATGTAAACTGTTGAAACATGTTATTCTGTTATCACTACATGCTTATTGTTTGTTATGATAACAATGAATGAGATATTGTGTTCTCTATCTCCACTGGTCATCATTGTTTCCAGCAGCCTTTATACCAACAGTTTTGTCTGGCCAGATTTAGACTTTATGTGAAGAATTATGCATGTTCTAACAAGTCACTTGACCCACTTAGCTTCAACTACTATGTTTGGACCCAAAAGTACATTTTTTACAATTGTATCTGTAAAGAAAATCCTTTGAGGTCTAAGATCTTTCTAAAGATCACCTATGTTAGGTTTAAATCTGCTGCTCAGTATTTTCACCCTCAGTATTGCAGAATCTGATAATATGATATCAGTTTTCATGAAGATTTCTTGGAATTACTTGATTTCATGAAACCTAAAATGCACGTTACACAAATATTACTTGTCTATGAGAGTGTGCATTTTTTTGTTTATTTAATACTTAAGTTCAACAGTCTTCTTATTTATAATTTATATTATTAATACATTACTGTTTTCAAAAGTGTATTTTGCAAGGAAATACTTATTTATACATTATCACTTCTTAACCTGCTGCTGGTTAGAGCAATAATCATTAAATTAGACACATTTGATTATCAAATTGCATTTAATACTCATTATTGTCTGTGCTTTTGTATTTATGAGCACCTAAAATAAACTGATATATTATATTGATGAATGATAACTCTATCGAAATAAAGTCTAACCAGAATGGATGCTGTTTATACTATTTTCAGTGTCACAGCTGCTGGATTAATAACGCATTTTGTGTGCTCCTTTTGTTATGGGATTAAAAATGATTTAAGATTAATAATGTTGTGGAATAATTAAAACAACTCAATCTGTCTACATTTATTTATTAAAAAAATAAATAAAAAAAAAGATTCTGCTTAATCAGATCTGTAAATGCATTGGAGAACAAGAATCCACAATTACAAATTTAATTTTCAAAGACAGTAGTAAAAAGGGTATTGTTGAGTTTCAGTTTGTTAAATACTGTAGAGTACAATAAATGTTTGTAATAGTAATGCATATTAACATTAAAATGGCACAGGTATTACTGTCACTATGGAGAGTCAGCATCCCCCTGCACCTGAGAGTGGTACAGTCTCAACCTGGCCCAGTGAAACGGGACGGCAAGTGGAGCACTGAACTTTGGGAATGCTGGGGAGATATGGATGATTGTGAGTGTCTATTCACTGTATTAATGGCCATGCAAATAAAAATAAATAATTTCATGCTAACTGCAATATACTTAAAAATTGCTTCAGTGGTTGTTTGTGTATGTGTTTCCAGGTTGCTGTGCTTACTGGTGCTTGCCTTTATTTGTTTATTTAGACAAATAGGGCTGCAGGAGGATCCATGTCTTCCCTTGTTGGACTGTGTCGGATGTCGCTGGCCATGCATGCAGCTGTAAGAGAAAGTTATCATTACGGCATTGAGGTGAAATCAAATCACTCGTGTAATGACGTTAAATGAGGTTAAACTACATCTTGGATGTTCAAATACTGTGAAGAAACAAAAACAGCATTCAGTTATGTTGTCATATGATAGTGGCACTATTATATTGCACCAAATTTCTGTTTGGAAGCCTCTATCAGACTGCAAGCATTATTCGAATTCAACATATGATTTACAATGGTTATGCAAGCATGAAAACACTTACACAAACAGGCACCCACACATGCACACACACAAACATCCACACACATGACCCGATGCCCACACATACACTTACATTCCACCCTTATGACCCTCTTTCAAAACCAAGTGAATTGCCTGAGATAAGCATCTTTTCTCAACACCAAACTAACTGAATGTTCTTCTGGAAACAAACACCCACAACACAAACCAGTGCGCCGTGACTGCATATTGTACATTACAGAGTGCGTGACATGAGAAATCTGTTTGTTGCAGAAAGAAAGAGCTTGGTCATATTAGACTGGAGTCATGAAGTCGTTATCTGTTTTCTTCCTTTTTTATTATTATTATTTTTATGACAAACTGCAAGTACTGAATGATTTTTTAAATTTTATTTGGATTAATTATTGAAATCACCTGGATGGAATCAGGTCATCTCAGATAATCAGACAAAAGTGTCTAAATACAATAAAAAAGCATGCCACGCACTTGTGTACACATAATGTACAAGAGACTGAACGGGAATCAGTGCCCTGATATCCCCATTGCGAAGTTCTTTGCTTAGAAGTAAAAAGAAGTTTGAAAATACCTTTGCAGTGATATACTGTTAACAAACATCCCAACGCCGTCCGCACTGCTTAGAATATGTGCTGCACACTTTCGTCTCAATAACAAAATAAACACACAACAAAAATGACAGAGATGAGAAAACAGCAGTTAAGAATGTATCTGATCATAGCGATGTGGATGCATTTGCACCAAATGACGAGGACATGATGCAGTTAACCGGCATCATGTCGATAGATGAGGTGATTAAAATTACACTGTTATAATAGTATGATTATAAAGTTTACTTGAGACTATAGACTATTTAGATCTGAGACTATCGTTTGAATTAATCCTTTTTCTCTGCATGAAACATTGACATTACAATATAGCTCTTTTGGCATTATCCAGAACACTAGCTGTTTCCATGCAAAGTTGTGAATTGAACTTTCGTGCAAAATTCGAAAATCGCATAAGACATTTGCGAATAAAGAAGCGTTTCCAACCCATTTGACTTTGGCTCAGGTATTTCAGAATGATCAAACCAACATTTGAGATGCTGTGCGATGAAATTGGTCTTTAAATTTCTTTAAAAAAAGAAGATATTTTAAGACAATGTTTTTCAAAATAAGATGGTGGAAGACTTGCATGTGTGATGTATAAGATTATGTTACACAAAAATGTTCTAAACAATAGTTAATTTGACCTGAAAGGGATGTATGCCAAAACAGTATTCACTTTCAGGAAGTTAAGGTGACTCTGGCATCATTTCAGATCTCTCTCTCTTTCTTTTCTAGGGCGATGCGTGCAGTGACTGTTTTTATGGCTGCTGTTGCTATTCGCTGTCCTGGTGTCAGATCTCGTGTGAGATTAAGGGACGGGCAGCTGTGCATGCCAATGCCAACCCATTACATTAACCCATTGCACAGTGTGTATCTATGATGTGCATCGCATCTTATTCCCTGAGACGTGTGATTACTATATGCTTCCGATCACAACAGATTGATCTCAGTTCAAAACATATGAAAATAGTTACTAAACTACTTAAGAATTCAACTAAGACATCACACCATGAAGATGAGAGTCACAATCCCTGCCTGTGTTCTCTGTTAAACTCTTAATTAGAATTTTTGTGTCTTTTTTTGCTCTGTTCACTTAATGCAGTGGTCGCCAACCTGTCGATCGTGATCGACTGGTCGATCTTTATCACTTTCCCAGTAGCTCGCGAAAAATAAATTAATGTCATTTGCATATAAAAGATCACCAGTCATCGTCCAAATCCTTGGCTAACTGCAAGAATAGCTTAGATTTCCAAAAACCTGCAGTAATTTGACCAGGAAAAGTGCGTACGTCTGCTCAGACCCTGACGTGGCTCTAAGCACTTTTCCACTTCAAAGACCATTTTTATAAATATGAGCGTTGGCGTGGATTTAAGCGTACGGACACTCTAAGACCAAATCTGTGAGTACGCACGCTTTATAAATGAGGCCCCTGATTTGCTTGGTTATAAAATGGGTGTTTTGTTTTTATTTTCAAATTTATATATTAAAATCAAAACAATTATTATCCATTTTACAGCAAACTATAATAATCTAAACAAAGAGTAATAATAAACTATTTTAATATTTTTGTATGATATCCTGGATAGGACAGATGATGAACTGGTATATCAACTGCCTGGAAATTATGGCAGTATTTCTGGTCTTCAAGGAGAACTCAGGGCGCATCACGTCCTGGTCCAATCAGACAGCATGACAGTGGTAGCCTACATTACATTTACATTTACATTTATGCATTTGGCAGACGCTTTTATCCAAAGCGACTTACATTGCATTATACTATACATTTGTATCAAAGTATGTGCAATCCCTGGGATCGAACCCATGACCTTGGCATTGCTAGTGCCATGCTCTAACCACTGAGCTACAGGAAAGCTACACAAAATTATAAACGCAACACTTTTGTTTTTGCCCCCATTTTTCATGAGCTGAACTCGAAGATCTAAGACTTTTTCTATGTACACAAAAGGCCTATTTCTTTCAAATATTGTTCACAAATCTGTCTAAATCTGTGTAAGTGAGCACTTCTCCTTTGCCACAATAAAAGGCCACTCTAAAAGTGTTGCGTTTATAATTTTGTTCAGTGTAAATCACCAAGGGGGACTCAGGTCTTCTCTGCTAAACAAGCGGTAGCGCTCCTTCTGTGGGCACAGCACTATCATAATCACAGCATAATCTCCGCCCAATGAGAGTGGTGCACGTGCCGGGCTCTATGAATACAAGAGTAGATATCCTGTCCTGGAACGGACCGTCCCCGGAGGAGTGGGGACTCCACCCCCAGACGGTTTGCATATCCTGGAGCATCTTCGGGCAAGCAGTGGTGAACCTCTTTGCATCAAAAGAACTCCCACTGCCCAATGTTTTTCTTAAAGGAAAAAGACACATAAGCCCACAGGTGGCCTCTCAATGCCTTTATGCCTTCCCTCCGGTAGCTCTGCTCCCTCAGGCCATCAGCCGAGTCAGGGAGGACAGATGCTCGGTTTTACTTGTGGCACCACTCTGGCAGAACCAGCTGTGGTTCCCCGGGATATTTCAGCTGCTATCAGCAGCCCCATGGCCAATTCCGTTGAGGAGGGATCAACGCCCCAAGTTGTGGAGCCTCCATCTATGGCCACTTGACGGAAGCTTTCATGTCTTTCCCGAGAGGTCATGAACACAATCTCTGAGGCAAGGGCACCTTCTACTAGGCGCCTATACACCCAAAAATGGTCTATTTTTTCTGGCTGGTGTTCAGCCCAGAATTTAGACCCTCTATCTTGCAAGATTGCCTCGATACTCTCATTCCTGTAGGTGCCGCTGGATGGCGGACGCACCCCGTCCACGCTCAAGGTAAACGTGGCAGCTATTGCAGCATACCACGCTCCTGTAGCTGCATGGCCAATCAATTGGGAAGAACGACTTGATCGTCAAGTTTTTCAGAAGGGCCAGGACGCTGAATCCGCCTTGCCACCACAAGGTCTCCTCCTGGGACCTGTCTACAGTTATGAGGGCACTCTGAAGCCCTCCGTTTAGGTCCATGCAAAGGCCAACCTTCAGCCTCTTTCGCTAAAGACCAACATTCTGCTAGCCCTGGCATTGTTCAAGCGTGTTGGTGATTTGTAGGCTCTTTCAGTGGATGCATCCTGCCTTGAGTTTGGGCCTAATGACAGTAAGGTTGTCCTTAGACCAAGAAGGGGCTATGTGCCTAAGGTGCTTTCCACACCCTTCAGAGCACAAGTCATAATGCTCTCTGCTCTCCCTCCCACTGAGGATGAGCAGGCGCCACACCCACTCTGCCCGGTCCGGGCCTTTAGGGTGTACATTGAATGCTCTAGCCAGATCCGGCAGTCAGATCAGCTATTTGTGTGCTTCGGAGGCTGCTCAAAGGGGCTGACAGTTATGAAGCAGAGACTCTCTCATTAGATAGTGGATACAATAGCACTGGCTTACAAGTTCTTGGACTTGCAGTGCCCTATAGGTGTGAGGGCCTACTCCACCAGGGGAATGGCCTCCTTTTGGGCTTGGTCTGGTGGAGTGTCCATCACTGACATTTGTGTGCTGGCCAGCTGGTCCTCACTGGCTACCTTTGCCAGGTTTTACAACTTGGACCTCCCTGCTCTTCAGGCACGGTTACTGTCCACTTATCAGTCCCCCGACCTCTGGAGTTTTCTAACGGCACCATTCCCCACAGGCTTTGGCTCCTGACCCAAGCCCATCTTGCTGGACAAACCTTTAAGTCCATATTTCTCAAGTCCATTTTTTTGTCACCAAGCGCCCCGGGCTCGCAGGACAGCATTCCATTCTGCACTAGTAGCACGGCGCTATTGAATTGCGTTCCCCATAAGCGTCAGTTACTGATGCAATGCTCATTCCTGTTATCTCAGGGAAACAAAGTTATGTTAGTAACCAAAATGTTATTTGGGTTACTGTTGCCTTTCTATCAGCTCGAACCAGTTAGGCCATTCTCCTCTGACCTCTGGCATCAACAAGGCATTTTCACCCACAGAACTGCTACTCACTGGATATTTTCTCTTTTTCGGACCAGCAATTTCTGAAATACACAGACCAGCTAATTTTGCACCAACAACTATGCCATGTTCAAAGTCACTTAAATCACCTTTCTTCCCCATTCTGATGCTCAGTTTGAACTTTAGCAGATCGTCTGTTGCCATGTGATTGGCTGATTAGATATTTGATATAACGAGCATATAATATAATAAGCAGTTGAACAGGTGTACCTAATAAAGTGTTTGGTAAGTGTATATTATAGCTAGCCATAATTATGTTATAGATATCTAAATGCCAATTACAACGAGTAAAAAGATATTGCAGAATAGATATCAGGGGCCTTATGTAAAAGCCACACAGAGTAAAAATTTTAAGAATTATGTAATTTTAGTCTTATTCCTGGACCTAATAAGTGTGATTCATAAAGGTTCCTGTGTTAAAGGGTTAGTTTACACAAAAATGATCTTTTTGATGAAATCTGAGAGCTTTCTGTCACTCCATAGACAGCCTACGTAATTGAAATTTTGACACTTCAAAAAGTTCATAGAGAGATCATAAAACTAATCCATATGTATTGAGTGGTTTAGTCAAAATTTTCTAAAGAGACTTGATCACTTTTTATGATGAACAGATTGAATTTAGGCTTAGACAAGTAAACATTCATCAACGCACACATGCCATGAAGCCAATTTAGGTGGCAAGTTTCAGTTTAGTTTGTGCCAACCCTGGGTTTTAGACACCATGAAAGTTGCTCGGCTTTTAGCGGTGTTCATCGGCATTGTAACATGCGCTGTGTATGTTTTGTGTAAGAGATCTCAAACCGAAATTGGACCAATCAGCTGTGAGCAAAGTGACACATGTCTGAAACAATAAAGTCATTCCCCCAGTATTACTTGCTCCAAATTAAAGGTCAACTACAGATTACAGATTTTTAAAGACAAAATAGTTTGGCTATAGCAATGATTATTTAGTATAATTATTTAATATGATTTATATATTATTTATATAATTATTATACCTCTAATCCATTACACATGAACAATTTCAGTTTAACTATTATTAAGCAGTTTAATTGAATATAAATATACACAGATAATATGCAATATAAATAAGATTTGGAATCAGTAAAGCTTTAAAAATGAGCTTACATGTCTCTATATGTGTTATAAACTATATAAACTAACTTCACAACTTTCACTTGCCCTGATATAGCAAGATATTTTCTTCTTGCGGTGTAAATGCATTTATGTACTTATTCTTCAGTCTCTTAATCTTTGGCAGAAGAGAGAAATGAATCTCGCTGATTCTCTCGTGAGAAGTGAATTGTAGTTTCTCTGTTTTAAGGCATGCGATTAGCTGTTCACTACTGATGTCACACTTTAATGTGCACACGAACTCCGGATCAAAGCCTGAGTTGACAGAGAAAGTTGATGATCAGCGTCATGGTACAAAGCCTGATTGAATTGGTTTAATTTTGAAACTTGAAACTAATCCCGTAACCCTGAGTTGGGATGACATGAGGGCGAGTAATTAATGACAGAATTTTCATTTTTGGGTGAACTAACCCTTTAGGTCTCAGCTCCTTCATTTGAGTGCTGGAAAACTATCCTAATCTAGGAGTAACAAGATGGCAGCAGAGAGGGACCAAAAGTGATGTCCGGAGGGGATATTTATTTTTAATGACCCTAAATGTTCGCTTAAACCCTCAAAATATGAGGGATACATATTTTTAAATATATACATTTGTTTAATATGAGGGAAGAACAAAATACTAAATTCATATTTAAGATATATCTGACAAAAATATTTGACAAAAAAACAAAAAAAAACAGCAAACTACAGCTTCAGGTTTTATTTTTTATTCAAAGCTCATGCTTATTCTTAAGAGAAAGTTTTATACATACAGCCCCTGGAATTCATATTTTGACTATTCAAAACTAAATTATGACTAGTAGAGCCAGGTGTATTAAAGGCTAAAACGGCTTGCCATAATACTGTCCTAGCACCAACTATAACTATATAACCAAATTACAGATATCTTTAAATTAGATTTGACAATTAAATTCAAAATATCTTGACAAGTGTAAGACAAATAAGACAAATGCAATTTAAGATACCTACTACTGTACTTCTGACAAAAAGTATAATTTCAGATATCTATAAACTTTATACAACTGCTTGGGGCCAAACACCCTGAAATTTTCTATACAGCACAATGTATTTGCGCGAGCACTGCTTGCTGTTAGTTTTAATCTGCCCTTGTTCAATTTCAATAGAATGGACTTCCCATTAATACAGCAGGCTAAATTTCCATTGCCCAGTATCCTTTGTAAAGAAAAAAAGAAGGCAGTATATATGTTTGCGCATGCATGTCCTAACACACTTATCTAAACTGTCATCTTGCTATGCAAGTTTGTTTTC
The DNA here is from genome assembly GCA_003731715.1 of Anabarilius grahami. Classification (NCBI taxonomy): domain Eukaryota; kingdom Metazoa; phylum Chordata; class Actinopteri; order Cypriniformes; family Xenocyprididae; genus Anabarilius; species Anabarilius grahami. The sequence continues at coordinate 3,470,382 of RJVU01042551.1, forward strand.
GCCACTGAATAAAAATAAATAAAAGGTAACTGCGACTTATCTCCCAATTCTGACTTTTTCCTCTCAGAATTGGACTTGTCACAATTTTACAGAATTGTGAGAAGTCACAATTATCTTTTACATTTTTGTATAACGTTATCACTAAAATATTAATTTGCTCAGCGTACATTAACTTTTAAATTCCTGCTATTCAGAGTAAGGGGCATTCTATCAGCACAAGAAAACAAGCACACAAAACAGTGATTTCCAAATCTTTTATTTAAAGGGTACAAATCAACATTTACTTAGACTTCTGGCTCTGTGCCTGTGCCTTTAGTACTTTGACGACAATCTTCTGCTCCTCAATGAGGAAAGCTCGCTTGATCCTGAAAAGTGATGCAGATAGATGTGGGTCATGTGCTCATAGAATGAATTTAACTCAAGTTTAATTAGAGCATACCTTAATTAACAGTTTACCAATTAATGAAAACACTATAATTTACTTATATTATGTTGTTTCATATAATGATGTTTTCCAACAGAGGATTACAATCCATTCAACTCAAGCTATCCCTTTATTAATCCCCCATCCCAATTTACGCAATGATCTCAGTCAGTTACCTGTCTCGTACACACTTGGCACACATGGAACCACCGTAAGCTCGGCTGACATGCTTCTTGGTTTTTGAGAGTCTCATGAGAACCTGGGGCCTCACAGCACGGATCTATTGAGGAAAAAAAAACATTACAACATAGTTTCAATCACATGTTCAGATGTGTCAAGTTTAACAGCACCTTCAAATGACCTATTAGGTAATCCAATCTGATACATCTATGAGGGATGTACGATATATCGGTACAACAGCAGCAGAGTGATACTTATGTTTCAAAATACTTGCACGGTTAACACGGTAGTAAAATAATGTTGAATATGCGGCAGTTACTTTTTACTAAACTGTTCATTTGAACACTTGTGTCCACAAAAAATTACAAGTCTTTTTGAATAATGTTGCCTTTCTGCTGTGCCCTGTAAGAGCGGAAAAGCTGTGTAGAATTCATGCCTTGTATGGTATTGAGTGTTTTCTAACACTTTAGGTCTGATTCCAGTTTATTTTGCAAGCATTGTGACATTGCACGTTCTTGCTGCAGTTTATCAGGAGAAAGGGACTGAAAATATTTAAAAAATGACTTAAGTGACTTAAGGGTAACTTAAATTAGCAGCTCAAACATCACTTTTCAACATCAGCTTCATATCAGAATCTATACTCAGTTCATGCTTTGCTTATTTGACCACTTCTGAAACAAGTGTAATGGTTAGTTTCTAGTAACATTGCGATGACGAACGCAGTTGCATTCATTAACATGGCGGCATTTGCAATCAATTCTTATCAATCATGTCAATCCTTAGAATTCATTTATAATGTTAAAAATTACATTATATGTTTTAATATAATCAGAAATTAAAATACAGGGACATGCTTCTGTATGAGTTCTTGTTTTTTTATATTTGACGATATAATTAATAAAGAAAGTGTGCTGTTATTCAGAATATAAGCAGATTGAAAACATGATTGATTTCATACAACAGTTCAATAAACAAGTTAATATTAAATTACATTTTAGAAACAACAGTGGTGTTTTGTTCCTGAACAAATCAGTGTTTTTGAATGATTTAGGTGAGTCAATGAGCTCAATGAATCATTTGTTTTGTTCCTAATTGAATCAGCTATTTTGCAAAATTGATTGAATAAATGATTCAGTGATTCAATAATGAAGACTTGCCGCCACCTATCGGCAGTTTGTTTCCCAATTTAAAAGTAGGTCTATCATTTCATTTTTTCCCCAACACTTTATATTTCTATTTTCAGAATTTTATAATTAAAACAATATTTAATGCATTCATTTCACTTGTTATTTTATCATCACTGGGATCAATTATAATTTAATAATATTTTGAAATAGTTTTTATTTTTATATTTTCTGGTGCTGTTTAAATTTTAAAGTTTTGTTGTGTATGACATTTATATTAGTTTGTTTTTTAAATGTCTATATAGTTATCAATTTTTATATCAGTAATTAGCTTTAGTTACTTTAGTACATCAAGTTAAAGCTGCAGTCCGTAACGTTGTGTGTTGTAAATTTACTCAACGTTCTTCTGCGAGGTGCATGCAGTTTTGTTTATTAACCGCTAGAGTGCCATGGATGCGAAAAATGCAGAAAATCGAACCATCCAAATGAATTTTTATGACGGACGGAAGTTTCAAAGGCTGCAAACGTATAAAACGTGAGGTCATAGGGGGGCACTGGGGCCCCAACTGCAATGAACCAGCTTTGGGGGGGCCCAGCTTGCAAAAGGTTGAGAACCCCTACTTTACAGGGATAAAAAGATACTATGTATTCAACACTGCTCTTTATCTAGATTCCACCAGAGTTGTTTATCCAAAGGTCTCAACTCTCAAACACCTTTACATCACTGTACTCAGGTACATATGAAATAACTGCACAGTTGATCACTTACACCACGTAGTCTACCGGGGCAGATCCCACATGCTGACTTGGGTGCCTTGCCAGTCTTCTTGGTATACAGGTATACAATGCGGTTACCTGGAGTACGGGACCTGAGTGACATGATGCAGTCATTAAGCACAGCATTTGAAGTTTGCATAAGACACTACATTTTAAGGTATTATTGGTGAAGATTATTGTGAAGATCTATTTGCGTCAATGCAGGAATCACACTCACAGTCTGGTCTTGTTTGAAGCAGTGTTGTAGGAAAGCCTACGGCGGTACGTCAGGCGCTGCACCATCTTGACCTGAAAAATGATGATATCTTTATGACTGTATAAGAGATGTCAAAGCATGTGAGGAGATCGGGCTCAATAGCGGAATAAACAATTTAGCATATAAGCTACAAAATGCCGTAAGCTAAATCAACGAATATAACCGTGTTAAACTTTGAGTTCTGTTGTAAGACGGCATGAACAGTGAAATCGCCGTCTGATGCGTTCGTGTTTGTAAGGAACGTGAATGATAACTTCACAGAGAAAACTCGAGCAGTCACAAAATTCCGTTATTGAGACTATTAATTGACTTAATATGGCAAGGGTGTCTTCAGTTAGATTGTGAACTACACGTACAACCCCAAATATCGCATATTTGATCTTCTGAAACGGCAGATGACGATGGATATTTGAATCATTTTAAAGCGAAAAGATAATCCGCCATACCTGTTATCGCTGCAGACGGAAGAGGAAGAACAAGAGGCGGGGTGAAAGTTCAAACTCTGCCCTCAACGGAAATAATCCGTTTGCATTGAGCAAAATAAAAGCCTTTACTTTTTTCTTACACTCTGCCTTGTACATTGTTTTAAATATTATAATAAATTCTCTATAAAATGGTATAATATTTTTGTAATCACTGTAATGCAAATTTACTAACTGACCTAACTAACTGAAACCAGGCAAGAGAAGCCATCAGGACTTTTATGTGTGTGTGAGCTTTACAGGCTTTATTTTGCAGATTTTTCCTATTCTGTGTTTTGATTTCCCCTTGCATTTTTTCTTCCGTCTTGGATTTTATTCGTAAAATATATTTACAAATAATTGTAAATATATTTATGTTTGTAAATGTGATGCGATCTGGGAAAACCCGTTGGATGTCGCGATGGGACGTTTTCAGTAAAGTCAAAAAATAGGTCAATGTCATTTTTTGTCAAAATTGGGTTTTCATTAAATTGTCATTCTATAACATCTTGTCTATCATCTCTGAAATTATCTTGGCAAAAGTCTCCTGTTAAGNAGGCTGTGTTATGTATCCTGATTGACTTTATGATTAGTTAAATCTGTTTTGCACATGCATCGCCACAGAGTTAACTATTTCAGACAGTACAGGACAGCGTCTGTCTCGTTCACGTCTGTGGGCGTTACGCACAGCTCAGTGTGGCCCAGGCACGGCGCCAGGATTCCAGTTTTGGATGAGCCAGACCAATTGTGGGTGGGCCTTAAATTAAAAATGTTAAATTTAAAAAAAAAAATGTTATCCAATCACTGCTTAACCTAATAAAAAAATATTGACTAATATAGCCTACTGTTATATTATCTGTGCGTATACATAATATAGATTTTAATAGCTTGATGCACTTTAAATATTTTGTTGCATTGTTAAAAGTTTCGGTGCATAGGACAGACCTATCCGCGATCGCTCTCCATGGTTCTGACCAAAGAAGAGCGCTTTGGAATCTCCATTATGCATGAAACGCATCATACCTGGGCTGCGTTTCCCGATAACATTGTCTCTTAGCGCGCTACGAAGACTCTTAAGGTATAACTTAACTAAAGGTATACTACCACTAAAGGTATATCATTGCTAGGCGTCTTCAGGGCTATCATCCACTCGCGAGGCATAGGCGCTGAAAGGCAGAGGCGCTGGCGCCCTCCTAGCAGCGGCGCTGTTTTTGGTAAAACATGATTTTGAGGACTTCATTAAGTTTTGTTTTGAATGAATGAATGAATGAATGAATGAGGCATTTATGTAGCGCTTTCCTATGTACAACTGTACACCCAAAGCGCTTTACAATCATATCAGGGGTCTCTCCTCATCCACCACCAGTGTGCAGCATCCACTTGGATGATGCGACGGCAGCCAGTCTCATTCATTCATTCAAAACTCACCACACTCACCACTCACCACTCACCAGCTGTAGGTGGAGAGGAGAGAGAGTGAAAGAGCCAATTTAAATGAAGTTTTATAGAAAACTCTTTTTAAAAGATATTCGTTTTGTATAAATTGTATCTTAATTTTGATCAATGTTTTATCAATCAATTGCCCGTATTTAATAAATAAGAAGCAAATATATAGCAGAAAATGTAATAACCTTAGTGTAATTGACAGAATTACTAAAAAATATTTTGCTACCTAAAAGTTAAAGATTTTTTGTGTCACGCATGCATGCATGTCTATTTCCCTTATATTAAATATAAAACGCATGTGGACTGATATTTTTCCAATGTCTGGACTCCTTTATTGATGGAGTATATAAACAGACGTTTCAATATATTGGTATTAAATGCATTTTCTGAGAATTTATATTTCAAGTTTTTACTGCAAATGTCGAAATGCGCGCTCTTTGGTCCATCAGTGCTTGAGTCACTGATCACATTAGAATAAAATATCTCATAATAAAATTGACTGATTTATGAATGTATATGCATAGTTCTCATCAGTCGGAAATACAGATAAACGCTTTCATTTGTTGTATTTTTGATCCTGAAAGAAAACAACAAACCGCAGCAGCAACAGCGCTGAATGAACGATGATCTGCTTTTATGTCATTTTTCCTTTTTTATTCAGAATATTCACAAATGTGTTAGCTATGGCATGAAATATCTGATATTCCGATTGTCAAATACATGCAAGTGGAAGTGTATTGTTTAAACA
>RJVU01042551.1:3479671-3493976 GCA_003731715.1 Anabarilius grahami
AAATATTCCCCAGCAATTTGATGAAATTACTTTCTGAACTCATAGGATATGGTCCCACGTCGATCACGATCAGTCTGTAGCCAGATGTGAATCAATGTGACTGACAGATGTCCACTTCTGTAGCTAACTAACTACTTCAGCGAGCATCTGAATCAGTGAGCGAGCCCGTGAATCACAGAACGTGTCGTTGGAATCAGAACGTAAACGTTGTTGTGGCGGGAATATCTAAATCTTACCCGGATACAGTAATTCTATTTTCTGATTGGCTGTTCGGTAGCTATATTTTTTTATTAGATTAACTGGTGCGTGTTAAGGCCTTCTGAACTCTATGGGGAACTCGCTTGATTCCTCTAATAGCGGCGCAACTTGTTGTGCGTTATCCTGGAGATTTCTCTGCGTGAGAAATACAAGGTGTGGCGTGTGAGCGTGTGAACGGGTTGAAATGCGTGTGTCTCACGCCCAATGCGTGAGACTTGAGAGCCCTGCAAATGTCTCAAAACGTCTACAAATGTATAAAACTGATCAGAGATCAGGTAAAAACCATATACGCTTGTGCAATGGTTCACCGCTGGGGGGCGATCTCAGTGAATGCACGTGATTCACGGGTTCACAGAGATCTTCATCGCCCCCCAGCGGTGAACCATTGACATTTCGAAACAGTTACGACGTAGCGAAGCCTCGTTCACTGAATTTACGTGACTTTGGCCGTTTGATACGCTCTCCAAACAACTGATTCGAGACAAAAGATTCGTAAAAGTCTTGAAGCTTCAAAGAAAGAAAACACCCATCACTAATCCATACGGTTTTACTTCTGTGGGCCTAAAAGGGGGATTAGGGGGGGAGCTGGACGTCAAGCTCCACCCGTTGGCGCTCATGCAAGATGAAAGCTACACACTAGGTGGCGGTAATACTTGCAGTGAACGGGCATGAAACAAGAAGAAGAAGACGACGCCAGCTAACCGGTGTAAGCGATGTTGTGCTCGTGGTTAGAGTGGACATTACTCTAGTAATGTTGGACTGTTTTTATATGTTATTGAGGTCGAAAGCATGTCGAAGCCTTCTGAAATAAACATGACAGAAAAGCGCAGCGCAGAGAGCCTGTGGTCCGCTGCTGACGTTTGGATCAAGAAACCACATGTAGTAAACAAGAGACTGTGTGGTGTGACAGTGACAGAGTACAGGGACGTGGACACTGCGGAATTAAATCAGGTCTTATCTGGTCTTCTGGGGACCAATATTGAGATGACTGATATTTCTGTGTTTCTTCACGCCGATGTTGTGGATGAGGAGCATGAAACTGCAGGACGCTGGTGTGTTGGAGTAAGAACTATTATTCCCAAAGTGAACAAGACAGGAGACTGTCTGTTCAAAGAGGTTATCGTTAAAGGTGAGGTACAGCACCAACCCTTTTGAATATTTTGTCTTTCTTGTTGGTTTTAAAATTGTCTCTTTTTCTTTTAAGATATTGTTGGAAATGCAGTGACATTTATCCCATTTGAAGTGAGTGGTGTGGGACAGGTTACTCTCAAGAGCAGTAATGTTTATAAAATCCAGCTGCAGTTAAAGCCAGATGAATGGTGAGTATATGCTTGGATGGAAATAGAGAGAGGGGAAAATAATCATCGCACTGATTAATCATCCAGTGCTGTGTCTTTGAATGGAACATTAAAGGGTTAGTTCACCCAAAATAAATAATTATGAAAGTAATGTCATTTATTACTCACCCTCATGTCGTTCTACACCCGTAAGACCTTCGTTCATCTTCGGAACACAAATTAAGATATTGTTGATGAAATCTGATGGCTCAGTGAGGCCTGCTTAGACAGCAATGCCATTGTAACTCTCAAGATCCATAAAGGTACTAAAAACATATTTGAAACAGTTCATGTGAGTTCAGTGGTTCTACCTTAATATTATAAAGCGACGAGAATACTTTTTGTGCGCCAAAAAACAAAACAAAATAACGACTTTTCAACAATATAGTGATGGGCTGATTTCAAAACACTGCTACCTTTCTGGATCTTGAGAGTTACAATGGCATTGCTGTCTATGGAGGCCTCACGGAGCCATCGGATTTAATCAAAATATCTTAATTTGTGTTCCGAAGATGAACGAAGGTCTAGAACGACATGAGGGTGAGTAATAAATGACATTATTTTCATTTTTGGGTGAACTAACCCTTTAAAGACCTCAAAATGTGAGAACTGTTCAGTGAGTACATTGAAGTTTTGACTTGTTTTTGGATACTCGGTAAGTTACATTTAGAACAAAACAAAAGACAGAGAGATAACACAAGAAGTATAAAGTCAAAGTCAAAGTCAATTTTATTGTCCAAAAATTGCAGAAACAGTTAACATATACCATACAGACATATAACTATACAGACTGCAGCAGGTAAAAATGTGCAATATGCACATACATATAGTCAGTACACACAGTGTACTATTGACATACTTACAGTTAGCACTACACATTATACACTATACACAGAATGGACTTCTACATTATGTAGACATATATACGCATAAAAATATGCTAAGGTGCAACAGATGTACATGAACTGGATACAAAAATGGATGTGCATTGGATGGTATCCAGTAACAGGTATCTTATTGTGTTGAGTGCAGTGTGTATGTATAGTCCAGTGTTGGGCTGTTAAGTTAAAGTGCGGTGTGAGCATACCATTGTGGAGTATGCTATACTATAATGAATGCATGGCTTTTGTTTGTTAGTTTTTACAGTGATAAGCACTTGGTTTGTCCCACTTGTATGTCATACAAGAAAGAAAACTGCCTGTCAAACAATTTCCTAGGTCTTTAAATGAAGAACTTCTGCCAATGGATCATTTAATAATGCTAATTGTAAAAATTTGTCTGTAAATGCAGGAAATATTGAAAAAATCTTTAAATTGTTTTGTTAAATTCAGATATTTTTAATATGATACCTTTTCCTTGCTAATGTTTAACAGTGTGAATAATTTATAGCTTAGTAAAGAACTTGTCAATACTATGGCATACATTCCCCATTTCCTAAGGTGATGCAAGAAGTAGAAAGCCTGATTAACAACTTCTTCATTTGTCCTAATTTCAGTCACCTAATGAACCATTTAAAAACGATTATCTCCAGTGCAGGGCAGTCAGCGTACCTGCCTGGTGACATATTTATCATGTTGAGAAAATAAGTAAAATATTTCCTGACACAGATATTGAGGTGGAATTGTACTGTTTTTATGAGACTAAAATGGGCAGAGAGCTAATCCTGCACACAATAAACATTTGCATACCAAGTTCATTTGCATGTATTTATTTATTTTTGCACACCTTTAACAGACAACAGGGCATCAGGAGTACTTTCTCATCAGTGACATATTAGTCATTTAAAAAAAGCATAAGCATACTACAACAAGTAGGCAAGACGTTGTAATTATTCGTCAGAGTACAAGCAGCCAACCTTAAATTTATTTGATTAATTTTAACTATTTGTTTTTTGGGTAACACTTTATAAGTATAGAGTAATAAAGTACTGTAATTAACAAAATTATTATAGTTTAATTAGCTCATAAAATAGTTACATAATCTTTTTTTATGCTTTAAATTATAAAACATATAATTGATGTACAGTATTTTAAACCAGTAAACCAGTTTGTTAATGGTTATTAGGAGTAAATGGTTCTCACTTTAGATTAGGTCACGGAAAATCGGAAAATGTCATTGGGTGCTTTAAACCAACCTTTATTGGACATTAATTGCATTCATATTAAGTGTTCCTTAACTCTTTTCCAGGAAGTTGTTTCTTCGTGTTTTGAGGCCTGAGCAGTGGTACAATGATGGAGTAGCTTACCCTAAACTCTCCTGGCTCCATTCTGAACTCCTACCTAAACTATCACGCTGGGCTCTGGAGAGCAAGGCCAGTGAGTTTAAGAGCACCCTGTCCCTCATACCTGTGGAGAAATACAGTATTCTCTACCAGCAGCTGAAAGAAAAGTACAAAGCGTTAGTAAAGGTAAGGGCAGGATTTATTTAATTCTTTATTTTTTTAATCTTAAATTAAATTTTGAATATATCTTTCCACATGCATCAGTGATGAATTGGCCTTGGGAGAACCAGGATTTTCCCAGTGAGACGGTCAACTTATAGACCTGCTATGAATCCAAAATTATACATAAAATAAAGATTTTAAGTGAGAAAATATTCTAATATTGTCAGTATTTTCTGGCCAGGTAATTTAAAATGTGGTGCATCCTGGCATAGGTGATGTTGGCAATGTTCTCTGTTACCACCCCATACAAAGACAAAGCTCAAATCCTTTAACTCCCTATAAAATGCTACCTAGTCTCGTGTAGCCAGACCTTCAGACTGACAGCAGAAGGTCTGGACTCCATCACAGCTTTCATTGGCTAAGGACCGCCCAAGAGGACATCTGACCGACATGTAAAGCAACCGATCACAGTGCGTTTTGTTCCGCGTCATGTTTAGGGGCATGAAAATGTAAAATTGATGTCTATACGATAACAGAATTCAAATGATTCATTCAAGAACGTTGCTGCAAGTTTACTGCAACAGTGGCGACGTGGACCTCACATTCTTTTAAAAATCCAACGTTTAGTAAAAATACAGTTGTAAAAACGAAGGCTTTCTTCTTCCATTAGGGGGTTTGGCATCACGACGGCTTTGTTTCCAGGCAGGCCGTTAAAGAAAATGATACGCATGTCTCCCGGAAATCCTGTAGAATTCAACCAATCAGATGACGACTTTAAAACTCCCGGATTGTTTCCCATTTTGTGTGTCTTATGGATCAGACGTTCAGCTAGTGGTCCGAAAGCGTGACGTCTGAGGCTGAGACAACTCCCTGCCGCCCACCCTGTTCCTCTTCTGCCTGAGAGGGTCAAGCCAGTTAATCAAGCCAGTAAAACCACAAAATAATGCATCTGCTCCCACTACTTAGTTTATTAAATAAATAAGATAAGTAATCTGAAACAAACTTCACTGCATGATTCCTACCTGTAATATGTATAATTTTATAATGTTACAATACTGTCTTCTTTCAAAACTTCAACTTTAAATAAGTCACTTTATTGAAGTGTGAAGTGAACATTGTATGAGTATTTATAGGATGAGATGATCTGTTTTTGTCCAACCAATAAAAGATGTGGAGTATTCAGGAAATGTTTTTCGGCAAATCGGTTATACTTATCCTTAATTACCTAAACATTTAGTAACCGGTGCCATGTTAAAACATCTTTTTCATACATGTACAGTGAAAATCAATACAGTAGTTTGTATAACATGCATATGTGGTGCATGTGGAGGACTATGCTGTTTTTTTGTGATGGCCATCATTGGTCCCAGGATTTTAGCCTCATATACCATCCCTAATATATGTGTTGGGTGTTTGCTTAGAAGTATTACATGTCTGCAATTTAGACAAATAAAAGAAAGCTTTTAATTTTTCAGGTCTGGCCTGAAGTTACTGATCCAGAGAAGTTTGTGTTTGAAGATGTTGCCATTGCTACATATCTGTTGGTAGGTTGGACTATTGATTGTTTATTATGCAAATTATCTCTTTTATAATTTAGTGATTACATTTCACCTCAATATTTAGTGAATACATAGGATGATATGATTATTATTAAGATTTAATAACTGACAGTTATTCATAAGAGATTTTATATGGAAGGCTTTGAAAATGTATATCGTGCATGTTAAACAAATAGAGTCATGAACATCTATGTCTTTTTGACTCTGAGCATATCAGAGAAAAACAGTGTCCCTCTGTCACCGGTTCAGGTTTTATGGGGTGAAGAGCGTGCTGAAAACGGAACAACAACCAAACAGTCCTTTGTGGATCTCGGCTGTGGAAACGGCCTCCTGGTTCACATTTTAAACAATGAAGGGGTAGGTTAACTAATACACCTGCTGCAGTGTTGAATTACTACACCGTGTACCATGTGTCATTCCTGTAAATCACCCTTGCATCTCCCCCAGTGGAACACATTTAATTTGATAATATTCTTCCAGTCTTAAAATCAATGATTCGCCCATCTATGTTCTTTGGCTTTTAATTATATTGAGATTTGACTCCTTCCCTCTCAAGGCTTAAAGGGAATTATATGCAGGTACTGTGATGTACTCTGTGTTCTGTTTTGATTAAACCGACTGAGGCCTAAGTTAGTCATGCACTCCTGGGTTTCAGCATCCTGGAAAGGGCACTGACGTTCGCAAAAGGAAGATCTGGGACATGTATGGGCCTGGTACTCATCTAGAGGTAAGATAGGATTGAGACATTGGACAGTGTCATTGATAGTCACATTTTCCTTTTTATAAGATGCTTAAGGCCAGTTTTTGTAGCCATTTTATAGCATTTTTGCCTGATTTACAAACTTACCTTTTATTGTGTTTTAATCATTAGTCAGTATGAAAAGTCCATACAGTTGTATATATTATAAATGTGTCATTTTTAATGTGCTTTAATAAGTTCACAATATAATTAAATGATTTTCATCAATCCTTGTTTTGATTAATCAACATCAAAATATTGTCTATTGCCTCTTTAGAAAAATGGACATTAAGACGAATATCTGTGATTATAAATTGGTACATGTCCCATCTCTCAAGAAAATCTCCAAATTTGTTTTCCTCTCCATGCTATTCAGTCATTGCTCAGATATTTTTTTTTTTATTTTTTTTTAAAACCTCGTCCTAGAACAAGGCTTCAAACATTTCCTGAGCTATATTATTTATAATGTCATGTCCTGAAAGAGGTTCAGAGATGCTTCTGTGACAAGTCTAGCGAGAATGTTTGTGCACTCAAACACATGATGTGCCCATCTGTACAGATGCATTATAATCTGGAATGTCATGAGTGGCCAGTCTGCTGAGGAAAAAATGGGGGCAAGGCTCCTGTGGTAGCTCAGATTGTTCTTGTCAGATTTTTTGTAGTATGTTTTATTATTATTATTATTATTTGTAATCAACACCATCTAATAAATCCCAGCAAGTATTCTTCATGTGCCCTGTATGTAACTACTATCCTGCAGAATCTCTAGCCACTTCATAATTACCTTCTTGAACTGCACATCAGAACAGTCACTTTATATTATACTTGTGCATTACAGTTATCAAAGTTACCTTAATCCCCTTTCTACATGATTAAATAAAATTTAACTTTGTATTGGGACCTCTGGCTGTTTTTATTTTTTTTATTTTCTCTATTTTCTCATCATTTTCATATTGTCACCAGTGCCTCCTAGTGTTATTGCACTTTCAGCCAATGATGAAATGTGGCGTCTGCTCTCATCTATTTCAGGAAAATGCCATCACACCCAGCAATGGCTTCCTCTTTCCCACCACAGACTGGCTGATTGGAAACCACTCAGATGAGCTTACCCCATGGATCCCTGTAATAGCAGCCAGGCAAGTCATGAAATTTAGCACTGGCGTTGAAGACACCTGCTCTCCAGTAAATGAGTCTAAAGTGATAATTCATTCTGTGCTTATTTTCCCAGGTTGTGGTATCACTGTCAGTAAATAAATGAGCATTTAAAATTCTTTGTGGTTTGCAATGACCCATTATGTATTGTAAATTAATATAATTTGTTGTTCAAAAATGAGTTCTAATCAATTTGCAAAAAAAAAAGTAAAAGTATCATTTCAGTTCTTGATTTTATTTATACTCTACATTTCAAAGGTTTGGATTCAGTAAAATAAACTCAAAAAAAGAAATGTCCTCTAACTTTTGACTGCTTTTATCTTCAGCAAACGTCTTAATGTGTAAATATTTGTAATATCAAAAGTATTTAAAAATTAGCAGTCCTCATGCCTCCCTGCAGCAGGCCTATGGCATGGTCACACAGGTGAGGAGGGTCTCTGGGCATCTTTCCAGTGTTTTTCAGTCAGTCGAAAGGTCTTAAGTTATTGTAACTGTTACCTTAATTATCTACCGCCTGTAAACTGTTAGTGTCTTGAGGACTTTTCTGCAGGTGCGTGTTTATAGTTTATTCAACAAGCATGAAACACATTGTCTAAATTCTTTCCAATAAAGAGCTGTAAATCTTATCCCTGCTGAATAAAATAATTTCTTTAAAAAAAAAAAATTTAAAATAAACTCTATATATACTGAGTTTATTTTTTTATTGTTTTGAAAGAAATTATTCTATTCAGCAGGGACGCATTAAATTGATTAAAAGTGACATTAAAGACTTTAACATTGATACAAAAGATTTCTATTTCAAATAAATACTGTTTTCCATCACAGGAATAAATTACATCTTAAAATCTATTAAAATAGAAAAGTTATTTTAAATTATAATGTTGCACAATATTACTGTTTTTATTTTTGATCAAATATATGACTTAACTAAGCATAAAAGCACAATAATCATAAGCATCATAAGCATAAAAAACATACCAACCCAACTATTGAACGATGTAGTGTACATTATATAAAATGATAAAAAGCAAACATTTTTGCTGTTATAGGTTTCAGTGTGTCTTTAATCACTTACAGATGAATTGTTACTTTATACTGAAATCCCAGGGGGTTTTTTTGTTTTGTTTTTTATTTACCACATGGGTTCACTCTGTTCAGAGGCAGTCATATTCTAACTATAGTCCATGCCAGCATTGACTCCATATTAGTTCATAAAGTGCTCTGGTCTTTTTGGATCCTGGCTCAGACACTAGGTGGAGATGGTTAGCTTAACCAGTAGTCATTTACTGTCTCTGTAATGTTGGGCAAACTTGACATCTTGGTGAACTGAATTTGTCCCAGATGATGAGGAAACAGGTTTTACTGTGGGTGTTTGGCTTCAACAATGCATCTCATCTTTCATACATAGCAAAGTCTCCTTGTATGTTTTTTTTTTTTTTACCATTACCTTTTCTTTTCTTCTTTTTTTTTTACTCATTTTTGCAATGTACACATATATTATAGGTAGTTCAAGCTAAAAAATATCAAACACAACTCCGAATGTAGAATGACATGTATAGCAATGATGTGACGTATTGTAGTGACCTATAATATCACTGAAACAAACTTTTCATTAAACATGTTTGCTGAATGTGATTAGTTGTTCATGTACAGGAATGACTCCATCTGAAAACTATATAGTCTCTGAAACTAGGTCAAATTCATCTACTCTAGAAGTGCCCAAATCACTGGTCAATTAAAATATTTGCTTTTCCTATTTATATTCGTAAGAATCAGAAGATATTTTTGTAGATCTATATTTTTCACTCTTTAACAGTTGTTGCTATGTCCTCTGTTCTGTGTGTTTCTCGCCTAGATCATCTTACTCATGCCGTTACTTTGTGCTTCCCTGCTGCTTCTTTGACTTCTGTGGGAAGTACCAGCGCAGACAATGTAAGAAGTCTCAGTATAAGGAGTACATTGACTTCATCACAGATGTCAGTACAGTGTGCGGCTTCCACACAGAGGAGGACTGTCTAAGGATACCCTCCACCAAACGGGTAGGTTGGTCCAGTGTCTGTACAGCTGGGGCCATCTTGTGTAGAAAAACAACAGAACAGCTCTGAATGTACAGAAAGGGCAGTATAAGCTCTAAGGGCACTGGCAGGTCTAAGCTTGTGAATTAGTGTGAAAACTGGAAAATTCAGAAGCTCTGTAGAGAGCCTCATTCTGCTGTGTCATTCTCTTTTTCAGGTTTGCATAATAGGCAAAGGTAGGACATACAGTGAGGCCGAAGAGGCTATGGTAGAGGAGCGGCGATATGATTATATCAGGGGGCGTGAGGCCTTATTCACAAGCTCAGGGGTCAGTAAGAATGTCAATCAATGTGGCCATGATGGACCTCACAGTGACAATGCACAGGATGTCTCAACCCCTGCGAATGACTGGGTGAATGGCTTCCAACCGAGAGAAAAGACGGAAGCTGTTAGGAACTGTTCAGCTCTTCCAAGGGATTTTGTGGATGCAGTTGTTCTGAGGGTGGCAGAGGCATTGCTGAGTCTGACTGAGAGAAATCTAGAGAGCAGCAGTTGCGGTGATGCCTGGAACACAGGAGGTAAGAATATGTCTAATGTTTCACGTGTCATGAGATATGGGTGGCTTAAAAGCCTGGAGAGAAAATTCAGGAAGCCATACAATAAAAATCATGTACGGTAATTGCATGTACATGTAATTTTCTAATGTGTTTGCCATATCTATTTTCTAAATGCCTGCACATGGGTTTCATTTTAAAAAATGTTTTCAAAACAACAGACTTTCTCTAATTGACGTATACAGGGACTTCTCTAATTATTTAGTCCACTTAAACCCTGCCCCTGCAAGCTCACGTTCATCTGCCTCCACTTTTGAGTGCAACAGCCACATCTTAAAATTCAATCAACAACTGATGTAACCAAGTCCTTGCCCTATTTTTTTTTTTTTTTTTTTNTTTTTTTTTTTTTTTTTTGTCATTCATTTTTTATTAATTTATGTGTCCTTATAATCTTTAATCAAAATAATAATTTACTCTGTTCAGAGGCAGTCATATTCTAACTATAGTCCATGCCAGCATTGACTCCATATTAGTTAATAAAGTGCTCTGGTCTTTTTGGATCCTGGCTCAGACACTAGGTGGAGATGGTTAGCTTAACCAGTTGTCATTTACTGTCTCTGTAATGTTGGGCAAACTTAGTGTCTTGGTGAACTAAATTTGTCACAGATGATGAGGAGATGGGTTTTACTGTAGGTGTTTGGCTTCAACAATGCATCTCATCTTTCATACACGGGAAAGTACGCTCTTTGAATTTTTTTTTTTGCATTTTTTTTTATTTTATTTTTATAAATGATTTATCCCTGAACATCATTAACTATTATTATTATTATTATTTTAAATTCATGTGCCCTTATAATCTTTAATCAAAATAACATTTCCTCTTGCAAGCAATGACATCTCTTCTCTGATGACGTGTTTACCGGCGCGAGGGAGGGACAACCTGTGACTCACATAAAATCGCAGTAATCCAATCTCACCACAACAATCTAATCAATTCCTGATGGACAAAGTCAAGTCCTGCCCTACGTTTTTTCTTGTCCAAGAAGCCATTTCACTCAGATATACGTCACAATAGAGAAGAAAAGACTATCGCAACTTGCCTTTCAAGTGGACTTTAAGTATATAGAAAGTAGTGCACATAGCATATCAGCTTCTTCATGATTTTAAAATGTAAACCCTTTAATGTAAATACAAATAATATGTAGAAGGTGTAAGAATTTAACAAAGATATTAATAGATAAGTTATAAACAGAATGACAGTTCACTACAGTACACTATGGCCCAAAAGGCTCAATATACTTTCTTCTTTTCCTGACATCCATTCTTTTTTTCATGTTCTTTCTGCACTTAACACATAGCATCTTGTATAACTTTCATAACATCTGTCTCATCCTGAAAGAAGAGACCGAGGTGAGAATTTAGGTATAGGATGGACTTCATATACAGTGCTCAGCATAAATGAGTACACCCCCTTTGAAAAGTAACATTTTAAACAATATCTCAATGAACACAAAAATAATTTCCAAAATGTTGTGAAGACTAAGTTTTATATAACATCTGTTTAACTTATAACATGAAAGTAAGGTTAATAATATAACTTGGATTACACATTTTTCCTCAAATTAGGGTGATGCAAAAATGGGTACACCCCACAACAAAAACGACTACATCTAGTACTTTGTATGACCTCCATGATTTCTAATGACAACACCAAGTCTTCTAGGCATGGAATGAACAAGTTGGCGACATTTTGCATCATCTATCTTTTTCCATTCTTCAAGAATGACCTCTTTTAGAGACTGGATGCTGGATGGAGAGTGAATGCTCAACTTGTCTCTTCAGAATTCCCCATAGGTGTTCAATTGGGTTCAGATCAGGAGCCACTGAATCATTTTCACCCTGTTCTTCTTCAGAAATCCAACAGTGGCCTTAGATGTGTGTTTAGGATCATTGTCAGGTTGGAAAATTGCACGACGACCAAGGGCACGGAGTGATGGTAGCATCTTTTCTTTCAGTATAGAGCAGTACATCTGTGAATTCATGATGCCATCAATGAAATGCAGCTCCCCGACACCAGCAGCACTCATGCAGCCCCACATAAGGACACTGACATGTTTCACTGTAGGCACCATGCATTTTTCTTTGTATTCCTCACCTTTGCAACGCCATACAGTTTTGAAACCATCAGTTCCAAAAATATTTATCTTGGTCTCATCACTTCAGAGTATAGAGTCCCAGTAGTCTTCATCTTTGTCAGCATGGGCCCTGGCAAACTCTAGGCGGGCTTTTTTTGTGCCTGGGCTTTAGGAGAGGCTTCTTTCATGGATAGCACCCATGCATGCCATTCCTCTGCAGTGTATGCCGTATTGTGTCACAGGAAATAGTCAGTTTGGCTTTCTACTTCTTTAGCATGCCGATTTTCTTCAACCCTTCTCACCAGAAGACGCTCCTGTCGAGGTGTTAACTTCCGTGGACGACCTGGACGTCTCTGTGAGATGGTTGCAGTTCCATCTTTTTTAAATTTTTGTACCACTTTTGCTACAGTATTCTGACTGATAAGTAAAGCTTTGCTGATCTTCTTGTAGCCTTCACCTTTCTGGTGTAAAGAAATTATTTTCTTTCTCAGGTCTTGTGACATTTCTCTTCCATGTGGTGCCATTGCTGACAGCATGAAATGGGAAGGAGTTTTAACACCCTTTTATAGTCAACTGTCTGCTAGACACCTGTGTAATGAATAATTAGACTCACCTGTGGTTGAATTCTTAATAAATTAGACATTTGTAGTCTAAAATTTGGCTTTGCTCCAGAGACTTTCAGTGGGGTGTATTCATTTTTGCATCACCCTAATTTGAGGGAAAACTGAAAATGTTGTTCTCCAAGTTATATTATTAACCTTACATTCATGTTATAAGTTAAACAGATGTTATATTAAATTAGTCTTGTCGACATTTTGGAAATTGTTTTTGTGTTCATTAAGATATTGTTTAAAATGTTTCTTTTCAAAGGGGGTGTACTCATTTATGCTTAGCACTGTACATATAAAGATCAATAATTGTGTTAAATGAATGCAGTTAAATGCATTTATTTCCTAAACCTCCATAGTCTCATAAAAACCCTTTGGAAAGCACTAGAATGGGAAATTAAATGCAGTTAAATGCATTAATTTCCTAAACCTCCATAGTCTTATAAAATCCTTTGGAAAGCACTAGAATGGGAAATTAATTCTTGAAGAGGACACTTTATTTGTTGATGCTCAAAATGAAAATTCTGTCATCATTTACTCACCCTCAGGTTGTTCCAGACCTGTACACATTTCTTTGTTCTGCTGAACACAAAGGAAGGTATTTTGAAGAATGTGGGAAACTGAACTGTTTTGGTGTGCCATTGACTTCCATATTTTTTTTTTTCTACTATGGAAGTCAATGGTGCCCCAAATCAGCCTAGTTACAAACTTTCTTCAAAATATCTTCCTTTGTGTTCAACAGACCAAAGAAATGTATGCAGGTTTGGAACAACTTGAGGGTGAGTAAATGATGACACAATTTTCATTTTTGGGTGAACTATCCCTTTGAAACCTACAATATAGTCACACCATATGTTCCACATTTTATAAACTAGATTGTTCTTTGTTTTACATCATCGAATTAAGCATGGCTGGCAAGTTTGAAGTTTGAATTGCACCTAGTGATTTGTTTATTTGAACATGTTATCTGCATTGGGTTCAGTGAAAGAATTATGCAAATCAGGTAATGGTGCAAATACAGCCCAAAATTTTGCGCTCATCTTCCAGATTAGTGAATTGAGGGAATGCTTTATGACCAGTCAATAACCAGTCAACACAAGTGAAATGCAGCAGACTACCACAATCTGGCATACTTTACTGGGGCTGTACAGCCCCACTGCAATCCAGACACTTGAATTGGCTTAGTAAAATACCAAAATACTACAACATGCATCTGGATCTATCCCTGGTCATAAGAGTCTTCTCAATCATTTGATGAATTATTTCAAATGCACAAACATCTCTTTTAACTGAAATTCTTTTCTGCCAACTTTTTGTGGTTGGCTATTGCACAGTGTTGATTAAACTTGGTTAGTAAATTTGACCCCAAGTCTGTAGTTCAGGTAGTCTCGTGCACATTTGCAATTCAGTTATAGCCTGTTCAAATAAATTACGTACAATAATATTCAATTCACCATTGGGAGAAAAAGACCGCACTATAAAGACATAGGGGGAGACAATTGCCCTCAGAGCAGATCCTGGATGTAGTTGTCTTTTTGAATTATGCTCTGTTAGATGAGAGGGTG
>RJVU01042551.1:3499024-3516661 GCA_003731715.1 Anabarilius grahami
AAAAAATGTAAATATGAATGGGAATATACTTCAGAGATATTTTACTCATACAAAATTCTAGGGGTGCCAATAATTGTGGCCAACGTGTCTTGGAGAAAAACATTTATTTCATAATGTGATTTTCCCCCACTTTCAATTCTTTTCCTTCAATGAAATGTTAGATTTTTGCTCATTTCATGAATTAAAGATCAAAAGGCTAAACAATGCAGATTTATTTTTATAGTCATCTTTGATCATATTTACCAAGGGTGCCAATAATCCTGAGCACCACTGTATCCTAATGACATTGATGAATTCATAATATTAAGTAGAGGATCTATGACTTCTGAAAGCATCTCTTTCAATAGCTTAGTCGGTATAGGGTCTAATATACATGTTGTTGATTTTGATGATTTAACAAGTTTCGACAATTCTTCCTGTCCTATAGCAAAGAATGCTCTAGATTTGTTTTCTTCCAGCTCAATTTTTCAGGCTGCTCTCGCAAGGGTGCGAGTGTGTTTGTTACACCATGGCATCAGACTATTTTCTTTAATCTTCTTTAAGCGCAAAGGAGCTATTGTGTATAAAGTGCTGGAAAAGAGAATCAATAGTTTCTGTTGCAACATCTAGTTCTTCTAAGTTATCTGGTATGCTGAGGAGTAAAACTGATCAGGAAGATTACATGGAGTAACATAGGCATCCCCATATCTATGTGATTGAACCATATAGGTCCTTAAAAATGAAGATTCCAAAATAAATGTTTATTAAGAATTAGAATCTAGAAGGATATTAAGATATCTTTAATACTTTTAGAGTTACCGGCTTGCAAACTTTGGAAAAAGAATATGTTGTGTTATAAAAGTTGTGTTGATTGTAAAAAAAAAAGAAGAAAAAAAGAGAAACATTTCTAGTTTCAACATTTATTTGTTGTTCAGATATTCCTTTTTAAAAGACAAAAGTATCAATTGTTTGCAAAGAGACCCACATTTGGTTTTCGACCACTAAAAATGTGTACAATTGACCAATTTACTCATGGAGCTGCATCAAGATCTCCATATCTTGGGGATTGAAGCATATAGGGCCTTAAAATGAAGATACCAGAAGAAAAGTTTGATAAGAACCAGAATTTAAAAGGATATTAAAATATCTTTTAATACTTCTTGAGTTACAGGCAGGCAAAGGTGGGGCAAAAAAAACACGAGGTGCTTTTTCCTGTTTTTGTACTGTCACCGTTGGCATATGATGCAACAAAATTTGCTATCGTAAATGGATTTAAATAATAGACCTACCAATCTCTGTGTAAAAAATAAAATAATTATGCTGCCATCTTTCTAATGTCATTTTTACACCCTGTAATTTGGCTCCAAATCTCAGGTAAAAATTGTCATTTTGACCCCCTGTACCAAACAGTGAAATATTCATTCATGACATTTAATATTTTGGCTTTCTTCTTCATTTATGTATTTCTTTCACCCAAAAAGTCTCTTTTTCCTGTCTCTTTTTACATAGTGAAGGGTGGAAGGGTCTTTATTCGGGACTGGAGGACACATACACCAGCTCAGAGCTCTAGAGTAACCTCCAAGCACAAACCCCCTCCCTCAGGTGCCTTGAAAACCCGACTCTGCTGGTTCCACACCCACCATCCCCACGGATGCCCTCTGCCCAGTGAGGACTGTGCTTTTGCTCATGGTGAGAATGACTTGAGACCCTCCACAAAACCCCAAAGATGATTTGGACCTGAATGGAAGCTTGTTTTGGCTTTATTAATAGCATTTGACCTGACATTTTGAAAAAGAAAAAAACTCGAATATTTTTACCTATCCGAGGTACAGCCTTTTTCTCAAACATTTAGGTTGTTTTTTTGTTTTTTTTTAAGAAAGTAGTAATTTATTTCTGTTGTATAAGAAACATGTCGAATGAACATTGCCAATCCTGTCCAGACTTTGTCCAATAAATCCAAAACATGTGTAATGAGATCCATCGACTTCCATCGCAGGAAATCCCCCCACTGGAGCATAAAAAGGCTTTTGTTGAGAGAGGCCATGTGCTGTGTAAATGTTAGGAGCATGAATAATTTGGAGGGCCATGTGGGTGGTTGGAACCTCTGTGGGTCACTGCCCCTCTTCTCAAATGTCAGCGGACAGGATGTTCCTCTCAGACCAGTGTGGGTAAATCGAGGTCAGGGTCTCTACTAGGTGTACATCATAGATGCACATTGATATGTTTGATTTGATTCAAACAGAACAATCATTAGATTAATCAGATATCTATTTACTAAACTCAAAAGGCATCATGCCGAACGTCACCTGTTCAAACAGGAAAACAGGTCTCATTGCATCCGCTCGTCTGAGAATGTGTTAATGGCAGTAAAAACTGACTGTGATATCTATGGACTTTTAAAGGGTTCAGCCGAAAATGAAAATTCTGTCATTAATTACTCAAAAAAACACAATTTACCACTTTACAATAAACAAAAAAAATGTATCTCCAACCCACTTTTGCAATCATAAGAACTTACATCACTCTGCTGTACAAAATCCACCTTATTTTTCAACGCGGAAGTAAGGTGTTTCTGTGAATGTGCGAGACTTCCGATTTATTAGGGCTATAGGGAAATAACCAGAAGAATATCAAAGTGCAGTAAACTGTAAAACTGTTTGCGCTACAAACCAGCATTTATAATTATGACAATACATTAAAGTAATATGGTAAGAAATAGCAGTTTGCAATATCAAGCAGGATAACGAGCTGTTTTGTACAGCTAAAAATAACTAGAAGAGAATGACACCAGAAGCCAGACACATTAAGTTTACAAATGGCCGCTCCCGCTCTTACCTGAAAAATAAGATATCAGCTCAAGAAATAATACAGCAGGGGTGCAAAACTCCCTGCAGAGTTTAGTTCCACCTGTGCTCTAACACACATACCTGTAGTTTTCAAATAAGCCTGAAGGACTTGATGAGCTGCATCAGGTGTGTTTAATTAGGGTTGAAGCTAAATTCTCCAGGAGCTGAGTTTTGCATAGTGTCACACTCTCTTATTTGTCAGTGTTTAATTTTGCAAAGGGGCACATTTCTGTTTAGCCAAAGTGAGCGAAGAAGGCTCATACTTGTGTGAACAGTGCAGATAACTTCAAATGGAGCTAATCAATGATTGGAGATTTGCTCCATTTAATGAATACAAGAGACAAACCAAACACTGAATAGACAGTGCATAGGACTAAACTATGTACATAATAGTTTTTTTGCCTTTTGTTTCATAAAACATTTTATTTATATAACCCTTTTTGCTGATTTTTAAAGTGACAGGTATTATCTACACATTATACATATACGTAAAAACTTGAATATCTTGGAAATAGTGGCCAATCAGTTGTTTTACTGGTCATATTTGATTTCAGAATACATAATAAATAGCTCATTGTAGACCAAATTGTAGACTAGTGCGTTCATAAAGACAAGAAGGTCAATGGAGAAACAAAGTTTAAGTAAAATTCATGTCAGTGGCATTGAAATGTTGCTGGATGGGGAAGCCATTTTCTTTATTTCCGTGAAACTGGTGATGTGAGCAGTGGAATAGTTTTGACGAAAAGGTTTAAAAGCATCAGTGATGGTAAATCAAAGGCTTTTATATGTCTTTCTCTCCTTTGATTTTGAGAGTGCATATTGTCCGATGTATAAACAGTAGTGTGTGATTTAAATATTACCCTGATGTAATAAACAGTGAGAAAATTTACGTATTTCCTGTATTTCCTTATCAGATGGTGATATCCTTAAATATTGAGGATTTTGCATATTAACTAAGATGTATTGTTCAGAGAATGTGTATACGAGTTAAGGTTGTTAAAGGGTTAGTTCACCCAAAAATTAAAATAATGTCATTTATCACTCACCCTCATGACGTTCCACACCCGTAAGACCTTCGTTAATCTTCAGAACACAAACGTTGTTAAACAGTCCCTCCAGAAAAACGCAGATTTTTTTTTTGTGATTGTTGCGGGCAAAAATCCTTGATTATGCGGCACATTTTCTTAAAAAGTGCGATGGAATATGTGGGATATTTTTGCAATTTTATGCGATGAAATTGCGGGAACTTGCAAAAACTGCGGTTTGATGAAAAAGAGAAAAAAAGGTGATTCCCCCAACACCCTGTTCTCACTAGGCTACTACCTTAATGTAAAGAGTCATTTCTTATTACTTCCTATGATAAGCAAGCATACTAAATCACAGAATATTTAAGTTCTCATTCTGTTTTATTTCAGACCTTAATTAACACATGGCTCAAACTTCCGTCTGTGGTCCAACACGCAGTTGCACGGAGTGCAAAATAATTTGCCCCACTGTCAGATGGTAATAATAATTTGCCCCACTGTGAGTGATAACACACCGGGAAACTGCTTCGCGCTGTCTTTTGCGCTTATTTTTGTTGGCAAATGAGAATGATTTGCGTGCTTCATCATGGTTTGCAGATGTTCACGTCGCGTAATTACGTCACTTCATAAGGTTCCCATGGCAATAGGGGGAAATAATGGCGCTTTACTTGTGTGAAGTAAATGCAACATTTTTCAACTTTCTGCTAAGATATATGTGACTTTTTTGCAACGAAAATACAGGGATTATGAAATCATGCTAGCCCCGCATACTTTGCTTGCTGAAATCGGCAATTTATGTGGCGAAAGTGCGGCGTATTTGAAAAAATGCGACCCCCGCATAAATATGCGGACTTTGGCTGATTATGCGTTAAATCGGGCGATCGCATAATCGCGTTTTTCTGGAGGGACTGGTTTAAGGTGCTATGTATAGAATTCAGAAACTCTTGTTATTATTGACACTGGTGGCCATTAAGTGAACTGCAGCCAGCTACTTATTGCTCATGCTCACACGCCTGTGCACATACTCCGTAGTGATGCGAGTGAGCATCAGCCAACAGTGAAGTAGTCGTTTACAAGAGACTAAACGTGATTCAAGGCCCCCGATTGTTACATACCTAATTAGACTTATAATCTAATGTTTTAGTTGAGGTAATTTGTTCATTACATTGAGTAAATAAAATAAATGTCTGTTCCTTTAAGGGATTTGAATTGGGGGTGACATTGATGCTAGAATTTTTTTATTTTTTTCACTCTGTTCAGTGATTTGAGTGATCCTGTGAGCCATTTTTTGCCCATCCTGGTGAGCATATGGTTCGAGGAGCAATGGAAAATGTTCTTTGAAACATACCTGTTGACGATGGTTTTCGATGCTGTCTCAACGAAAAGGAAAATGGCCATAGTCCTTCACTGTCTAGCCGCCGAAGGACAGCATGTTTTTCTGCACACTCGAATAAAACAAATGCAGCCTTGGTGAACATAAGATTTACAGAAACCTTCAAAAAAAAAAAAAAAACTAACAAATCTTATCAACCTTTAAACTTATAAAAGATAGTGTAAATTTCCAAATAAGGCCCTTTCAGTAAGTATATTTTTAAGTCTGATAAGTTGTTAAAAAAGGAAAGAGTTCTTTAATTGTGTTCATGGTGTTTTTACACATCTGTATAAAATACAGATTGCTTTAATTTGCTGGGCAAATTAAACATCATATTGAGAAAGGTGGATTGTTTATATCCATATTACAGAATTATCCACACAAATTATTTCTTTGTT
This sequence comes from Anabarilius grahami, assembly GCA_003731715.1. Taxonomy (NCBI): domain Eukaryota; kingdom Metazoa; phylum Chordata; class Actinopteri; order Cypriniformes; family Xenocyprididae; genus Anabarilius; species Anabarilius grahami. Next base: position 3,504,645 of record RJVU01042551.1, read on the forward strand.
TCACTGCATTTTACCACGATTTTCTAGTATTGTCCATTTATGTTTAAGGTGCCCTTGATTCAAAGATTGAATTTACCTTGGCATAGTTAAATAACAAGAGTTCAGTACATGGAAATGACATACAGTGAGTCTCATACTCCATTGTTTCCTCCTTCTTATATAAATCTCATTTGTGTAAAAGACCTCCGAAGAACAGGCGAATCTCAACATAACACAGACTGTTACGAAACAGTCGGGATCATTAATATGTACGCCCCCAATATTTGCATATGCCAGCCCATGTTCCCAACATTAGGAAAGGGATTACACGTCTGGATGTGCACAGCTGAATCATCAGACTAGGTAAGCAAGGAAGGACAATAACGAAAAATGGCAGATGGAGCAATAATAACTGACATGATTCATGATAACATGATATTTTTTTTGTGATATTTGTAAATTGTCTTTCTAAATGTTTCGTTAGCATGTTGCTAATGTACTGTTAAATGTGGTTAAAGTTACCATCGTTTCTTACTGTATTCACGGAAACCAGAGCCGTCGCTATTTTCATTTTTAAACACTTGCAGTCTGTATAATGCATAAACACTACTTCATTCTCTATAAATCTCTCCAACAGTGTGTAATGTTAGCTTTAGCCACGGAGCACTATCAAACTCATTCAGAATCAATTGTAAACATTCAAATAAACACTGTACTTACGCGATTAGACATGCTGCATGACGAACACTTTGTAAAGATCCATTTTGAGGGTTATATTAGCTGTTTGAACTTTTTTTATGTTGTTTAAGGCAAGCGCGAGCTCCGTGGGCATGGAGCACGAGATTTAAAGGGCCACACACCCTGAATCGGCTCATTTATAATGATGCCCCAAAATAGGCAGTTAAAAAAATTAATAAAAAAAAATCTATGGGGTATTTTGAGCTGAAACTTCACAGACACATTCAGGGGACACCTTAGACTTATATTGCATCTTTTAAAAAAACGTTCTAGGGCACCTTTAAATCTTGAAGACTGCCCTCCTCTTGCTGTACTGTGCATTTTGTTAATTAACATGCTTTGTGCATATGGATGTAGATCATGACAAGAGTCAAGTCAATTCACCTTTTATTTATATAGAGCTTTATAAAATACAGATTGCTTTAAAGCAGCTTTACAGTGATAAAAGGAAAATTCATTGTATACTTCATTTCAGCTGTATAGCAGCACTAAAAGAAAAGTGTCAGTTCAGTTGAAGTCAGTTCAGTGTTGATTCAGTTCTGTTGTAAATATCATCAATTATTAAATTAGTTTTTTTCATCTATAGAGCAGAAAAACAGTGACGTTGTCATCCAGCTCAGTTCAGTTCTCATCCAATAGTCAGTCAATTCAATAATAATGTTTGATATTAAGTGCCCACAACTAAGCAAGCCAGAGTTGACCACAGATACTGATTCAGTTAAATGTGTTAAAGGGATAGTTTACCCGAGAATTCAATTTTTGTTATTTACTCATTTGCATGTTGAGTCAAACCTATATGACTTTCAGTGTGGTAATGATGATGGAGTTTTCATTTTTCTTTCATGTATCTTCTAACATTAGGGCTATGGATACAACTTCTGATTTATGGTAATTGTGGAAATTAAATTGTTGTCTAATTTGTTTGAGGTAAAACAAACTGAGTAGAATAAAATAGGCAACCTTTGATTTCAAAGTGCTTATTTAATATCAAGCAGCTTGGCTCTGGTTTGATAATGCTCAAGTGGGATGCTATGAAAGCTAATGAAGATGGATGGCTGTATTGATTTGTGTGAAACAGGAGACCATGTGGTTATTTTTTGTTGAGCCAACGTGTTAGATATGTGCTGGATTGTGGATATAAAAAGGCTGGAGATAAATGAGGTATATATATTTTAATGAGGTACTTTATTAAGGTCACTTCCAAGCCTATATGAAAGAAAAATCAAGTTGTTAATGGGTCTAGTAAACTACAGATGACTATAAAAAGTGATTTGGTCATCCTTTCTGTGCCGTTTGGTTAGAGTTGGTGACGGGTTGTTTATTTTTCCGTTGCGCATGTCGAGTCGAGTCTTTAACTGCATCTCTTCACCCTCACTGAGAAAATGCTCATCATCCCTACGTTCCATTTGGAAGGGCTCATCCCTGTGCCCTAATCCCTTTTTTTTTTTACCCTCCGATTACCCTCTGGAGTGAGAGCTTCGAAGGGATGAAGGGTGTAGGGGTCAAAAAAACGTAAAAAAAATTTTTTGGAACGCAGTTTTGCGTCATCTGCGTCATGAGACAATCAAGGAGGTACCTTCGTCACACATTTTGTACGCTGGTTGACCCCCCCAAAAAACATGCTCTGAACGATGAGTAGATTGTGCAATCTGCGCCTTTTTTTATGTTTATTTATTTTTGGTTTATTGCACCATATTGTATATTGTGTCTATGTATGGACTGATAAAGGGAGCTGTAAAGTATTTTTGTTGAAGTACAATGTTGTTTTGACCATAATAATGTACCCAATCTAACTCGTATAAATATTACAGTAGTAGAAAAATACTATACATACATTTATAGGTCAAATCAAACTCCGAGCCTCCTTTACCCAGTCTTTGATGCCAAACAAGTTCTCTGTGCAAAGGATCATGGGGGCCCGAAGTGTCCATCAGTTGTACCCTTCGAAATCCTTCATTCCGAAGGGCCCTTTGAAGTGGCCAGTTTTGAGCACTTCGGTTTAGAATGACCCTTCAATATGGCGGCCATGATTGTTTTCACTCCGAAGTGCCCTTCGGAGGGCGATATATCCCGTTTGGAATGCACCTCCCGTGTATTTCCTTCTGTTCTGACATCTGACCTGCATTGCAATAATTGATTTGTGCCACATCCTACACATTAGTTAATGAAGATCTGGAAAAAATAGAGAGAGAAATCTACTTGACCAAATAATGCAATAGAAAAATGTTAAGATCTCTCTCAACACAGGAAGAAGACCAACAATAATCTAAACACCATCATGCATTTGCAAAAAAACAGCCTCAGGCTGTCGATGAAATGTAGTCTGGGCTTCTTTTGTTTATCTGCTATCTAGAGAAATGTAGACACAGATTAAGCAATCAAGACAAATGGCATGCCAAAGTTAAATCTGGGTCAGTAGAGGGGCGAATGCACCTGGTCCTGCCTTTACTGTTGTTTGGCTGTTGTTTATACTTTGGTAACTCATACTCAGAATTTGTCCTCTGCATTTAACCCATCCAAGTTAGTGCACACACATTAGGAGTAGTGAGTATTGAACACACACACACACACACACACTCAGGTTTGTTTTGCTATCTTAGTGGGGACTCTCCATAGGCGTAATGGTTTTTATACTGTACAAACTGTATTTTCTATCCCCCTACACTACCCCTATCCCTAAACCTAACCATCACAGGAAACATTCTGCATTTTTACATTTTCAAAAAAACATCATTTAGTATGTTTATTAATCCTTTTCCCTCGTGGGGACCGCTGGCTGGTCCCCACGATGTAGGTGAACTCAGGTTTTTATTACATCGTGGGGCCATTTGGTCCCCACGATGTAATATAAACAAGAACACACACACACACACACGGAGCAGTGGGCAGCCATTTTGCTTTGGTGCCCTGGGTGCCTTGCTCAAGGGAACCTCAGTCATTTCCTGCCAGTATTAAGAATTGAACCCACAACCAGTCTGACTCTCTAACCATAAGGCCACGACTGCCCCTTAAATTATTATTAATTATTAATATTAACAGTCTTTTTGTTCCATTTGTCTGAGGTTTGTTCCAGATACTGTGTAATGACACTGGGTTTCACAAAATGGTCAGTGAAAGTCCCATCAAGTCGAATGTGATGAAATATGATGAAAAGTGATGTTTGAGTGGATAAGTTGAGTTCTTCCATCCAATTTCACCATTTCATCCCATAATAGATGGACATTTTCACACAGACAAGTAAACAGCTATTCGTGAAAATTACATAACCTTCCCCTAGTTTGCTGTTCCTCCGTCACATTCAGACCATGTAGCTGAAAGAACACAAGAAAAGAAAAAAAGGTTAGGTTCATAGTGAAGCTCCACTTTTTCTCATTTTTTTTCTCTTTATTCTTTCCCACCATATTGCATCAACTTTTTTTTTAGTTTTTGGTTTGAACAAGGGAATGCTTTTTTTTAATCCAAACTGGGCATTACATTAATTTGACAAAATGACAAAAGTCAAAGCATTAGAACTACTAAACAACTGATATATCTATATTAATCACGGAAATTGTCAATGGCGGATGAGCAAACCTACTATAACTTTACAAATACTACTGTCATTGTGTCACAGAATGTAGTTTTAAGGGTGTTTCAGGTGAGATTGTAGTTGTTTTGTAACATATAGGTATTTGTATTTAAAGGAATATTCATTAGGGAAGATAGCAATTGTCAAAATGAAAATCCTGTCTCACATTAATTACTCATTTTCAGTGATTGCCCTTCAAATTACCCTTTCCTTTTTGAAGATGTCATCAAATGGGAAATATTTGATATGCTAAGCTAATATGAACACAAAAGATGACCAGAGGTATTTGTCTTTACCCCACAGTAAACAAAATGATTTATTTTCTTGAGTCTCATTCCTTCTTCTATTTTTTTAAAAAGCAGGTTGCATGAAAAAACACCCACTCCAGCATAATACAATTTTCTGAGGTTAGCAAGATAAAATGATGAATCATAATTTTATGGGATATGTTGAGTCTCGAGTTTTGCTGAAATAAGACATTACAGACATTCCCATTAATCTTGTGACAAATATGGATGACACTGGACAATCAGAAGCAGAGAAAATATTCAGATGGCATCTCAAATGGCCTTGCTCTGATAATGATTGTGTGTGTTTTGTTTCAGTTTGCGCCTGAACTACTAGGAATATGGCTGTGTTCTGATGTCTATAAAACACTGAGAATGGCTTATTAACTCTTTCCATTGGAGTACTTTACGAATACTCACATATTCCCTTGATGGTGTTTTTAAATAGAGTAGAGGTAATGGACTAAGGGGAGAGCTTAAAAGCTGGTTAGACAGTTGTACAAAAACAACATCTACCACAGTATTCTAGTGGCTTCCTCAGTCAATTTGTCCACTTTCTAAGTCAACTACCTCACATTAATTTGACACTACATGTCAACTAACTCTTACTAGAGTATTAGTAGACTGTTAGGGTTAGTAGAATAAGTTGACATAAGTCAGTAGAATGTCTGTTGTGGGACCATCAAAATAAAGTGTTAACAAATATTAAAGGGTCAGACAAAATTCTGTCATCATTTACTCACCCTCCTTTCGTTCCAAGCCCATAAGACTTTCGTTCATCTTTGGAACACAAATGAAGATATTTAAATGAAATCGGAGAGTCTTCTGTCCCTCCATTGACAGTCTACGCAACTACCACTTTGACACTTCAAAAAGTTCATTAAGAGATAAAACTAATCCATATGGATTGAGCAGTTTAGTCCAAATTTTCTGAAGAGACTTTATTGCTTTTATATGATGAATGCATTTAATTTAAGCTTTTATTCACATCAAATTTTCATCAATGCACATTAGTTATGGTAAATGGAAGCTCAAGTATGTTTGCTTGATGTGCGAGAACCAATGAGGTTCATTCTTGTGTGTTACACAGCACGTTTGAGCTTCCACAAGAACCAATGAGGTTTGTTCTCACATGTCAAAGCATGTACGGTTAAGCTTCTGTTTATCTTTGCTGATCAATATTTATGAGTTCATTATATAAAGTGATCAAGTCTCTTTAAAAAATTTGGGCTAAACAGCCTGGGTTTGGAACGACATGAGTGACTTAATAATGACATAATTTTTTTTATTTTTGGGTGAACTAATCAGTCAGTCTACTAATACTCTAATGACTGGTAGTTGACATGTACAGTAGTTGTGAAGTACAGTAGAATGTCTACAGCAGACTATTAAAATAAAGTGTTACCCAGCACTTTTTAAAAACGTCATGTTGAGGCAACCTAAAACACAAAAGATTTTAATAACATGCATACAGTTTCAGTTAAAAAACATGGTTCCATGCCATGGCTCACAAACCATGGCTCAAGGTTCGTGAGCCATGAGATTTAAACATACCCTTGGGAAGGAGAGAAGGCTAACTAATGATTAATCTAGCAAATGCTCCTCCAAATAATTAGCCAAAGTGCTCTTTAATGTCTGTCAGGAAACCTTTCAGGAAAGTCTCTTACATTTGAATCCCCATTTTAGCCTCTTTTTGCTACACTATATTTAAAGCTTCCCAACCCAATAGCAAAATCTGTTGTGATGTGATTTTTTATTTTTATTTTTTTAACTCCACTCTCTGAGTGGGCAGCATGCTCTCAAAATAGCTTTTGGCAGGAACAGATGAATCGACTCTGCAACTTGTGCTTAAAGATTAATAAGTGTTTTATTTGTGTGCAAAGGTTTCTGGAAACTTCACTTGCAGCACTGATAAAACTTATGTAAATGGTGCCTTGCTTTTTTTTAAAATATGTTTTATTGATTTTCACTTTTTCTTTTACACAGATGCAAAAAAAAGAGATAATATAACAATATAACAACAATGAGAAAAAAAAGGAAGAAAAAAAACACTCAGCTCATAAAAGGGGAAAAAAAACATATTAGATTCCAATGTTTATGTTTATATATAAAAGTCAGGGGAAAGAAAAGTGATGATAATGTACAAACATTAAATAATACTGAGAATACAAATAAAAAAATCAACCAGGACACCCATAAGCCTTCCCTACATCAATCCTCTCATCAAGATGGAGGCAATGTCACCATCAACATATGCCAGAAAAGGTTCCCAAATTTTATGAAATACACCACTCTTATTATGTAATATAGGTGCCTTGCTTTTGAAAATTGCACCAAAGAGAATAATTAAAAAATCTGTAACAGAAAACACTTCAAGAACTACAACAAATGGCTTGTTGGGACTATAACGCACTTCTTCTGGATCTTGTGAAGTCACAATGTCACTCATTTAAATAATCCCTGCCCATGGAAAAAAGGGGGTGAGGCCTGGTTGAGCTGCGCTAGAGAAGACGAAGAAGAAGACCTGCTTTAGTAGCATGTTGTTGCCATGTCGAAAAGATGCTGTTTTTCCCACCCCGGTTCCAAACCCTGTTGTTTGGCCTTCCTAAGGTGGACTAACTTAGAAAACAGTGGATAACATTTATTTTTAACACTGTTCCTGAACATAATAACCCCAAACTTTATCTGTGTGCTGCACATTTTTGAAGGACAGCTTCCAGAACCTAAGAGAGTACAATGCCGGGCTTGCCGGCTATGCACAAAAGCTTCTCCTGAAAGACAGAGCAGTTCCCACTTTGTTGGGACAATCAGTTGTTTATAGATCACATTAACATGTTTATGGTTTTATTATTTGTTGTTGTGCTTTCTATTAACAGTTTCATTTATAGGTTTTATGTTGTTGCTACGATTTTAACAAAGGGCAAAGTTGTTTGGCTCTGTTAGCTAATGTTACAGTGTTGATGTAGTGTTTAGCTACGGGGCTCTAGCTTTTGTAAGATCATAAAGAGATCAAATTTTCTGAAGAGACTTGATCGCTTTTCATGATGAACAGATTAAATTTATGCGTTTACTCACATTTAAACACTGATCAATGAACAAAAGTAGAAGCTCGACTTAACCTGAATGACGCACAAGAACAAACATCTTCCGGAAGCTCAAACGTGCTGTGTGTTTGGACTAAACCTCTCGATTCATGTGGATTCGTTTTCCGATCTCTTTATGAACTTTTTGAAGCGTCAAAGTGGTCGCTGCAAAGGCAGTCATGAGGAACAGACATCTCTCAGATTTTATCAAAAAGATCTTCATTTGTGTTCCGAAGATAAACGAAAGTCTTACGAGATTGGAACGACATTTATTTTTAAATGTTATGTAACCAGTATATATAAACATTACATGAAAAAAAATGTGTTGGATCATTAATAAAACAATAAATCATATCTTCCAAAACAATTTCTTTGTTTTCTATGGTCAAACTGGTTTCACTATATATTTTTTGCCCAGCAATGAGCTGTAAAGCCTTTATTGATGCAAACCAGTTCTGTTTTCACTCCGGTTCCTTTGTTCTCTGGATGAAAGGAGCTCCCCAACGACTTAAGCAAAGGTTGACTGGGCCATGGCCAGTGGCTCCCTGCAGTGGGCAAAACCATTCAGCCTGTAGGGGAGTTGATTTTAATGCAAAATGTTTGCTTCTAAACAGTCTGATTACACTAAAGGTGCATAACATCAGATATAAGCTCTTATATAGTTTAGACTGCTCAAGTTTGTGTTTTAAGCTTTGACAGCCAATAAACAGCTTAGCAAAATCTTTCTGAAGCACCTTTGCCACAGAAAATGGCTTTCAACAAGTTGACTTTTTTCTTAACTTCCTGTTATGTCGAAACCCTCCTGTTACGTGAAAATTTTGGCAATGACTTTTATTTGTGGAAATATGAATATATTTTGTTATATGATAAATTACTCAAATTGAAAACATTCTTTTATTTCCTATTTTCCCACGCTGTCTCTTCTGACCGATATTTTAAATTAACAATTAGGATTAAATATTAGAACAGTGCTTCTCAAACCTGTCCTGGAGAACCCCAGCACTGCACATTTTGTATGTCTCCCTTATCTGTCACACCCAATTCAGGTCTTACAGTCTCTGCTGATGGTGTCAAGTGTGTTAGATGAGGGAGACATACAAAATGTACAGTGCTAGGGCTCCTCTAAGACAGGTTTAATAAGCACTATACATCGTTTTCATTTAAAAATTTTCTTCGTCCAAATGTTTCTTGTCCACACTGAAACATCGGAAGACGCTTAAATCATCTTCCTGTGCATGTGTAAAACATAATAAAAGCTCACTGAGATTATACTGAGAGACCAGAAAAATAAAGTTCTTATGCTTTTCTTGTGGCACAATAATTTTATTATCAAAATCTCTCACCACGTACTGGTGCGTTCAGGTCGCACTCAGTCGCCATTTCCTATATCGTCTAAAACACAATCGCCCTCATGTTTTTCTGCAGGACAGCAATTGAGGATACATTTTAAGTAATCTTTGCAGAAATGTAATATGAAGATTGTACAAAATAACATTTATCTTAAGGTACAAACATGGATATCTATTGGTGTCACATGACTAAAGATGTCATCATTTTCTCCAAATACCTTCAGTCCACACTACCAATGTGAGCATCTTCAAAAATGTCAGTTTTTGCAGGACAAAAATGTGTCTCAGTGTGGAAGGCCAAAACAGAGAAAAAGATGCTTTTTCAAATGTATCTGGATTACTGTAGATGTAGCCTCTCTCAAACACACACACTATCACTCTTGCAAACTCTAACCACAAACATGCTCTGTGCAAATCACTATTTTGATCCTGTGGGGATTAGTGAACGTCTCATGACCATCCGTCTGGTGGCAAACAGGAAGCAGTTCGACCAAGACTGAGCCTTGACAGCCTGGATGAAACTGCCATCCAGCAGCGACTTCAGGTCTTTTTGGGGGAGAGCCTCCAACAAGAATACACTGATCACATCAAAGGGCACTGGAGTCTGCTCAAGTCTACCATCCTTGCTACCTGCAAAACCATTCTTGGGTACAAGTCCAGAAAACACCAGGGCTGGATTGATGAGAATGACACAGAGATAGAAGAACTCCTCTCCAAGAAAAGGAAAGCCTTTTGTGCCTGGCAAAATGATGAAACCGGCAAGGCCAAAAGGGTGGCTTACTCAAAAGCCAAGGCAGATTTCGAGAGATGGGTGAAGGAGTTAAAGAACTCTTGGTGGACAGAAAACGCTCTGGAAATCCAGAGACTGGCAGACTCTGGTGACACCGAGCTTTCGGCGCAACCAAGCCATCTATGGCCCAATATTCTATTATATTCTATTGTCACAGAACTTACATTGCCCTATTGTTGGTTTGATTGATTCTATTGTTCTCATTTAAGTCACTTTGGATAAAAGTGTCTGCTAAATGATTACATTTTAATATAAATGTAAAAACACTCTTTTGCACTTTTGAGATTGATTATTTGTATTATGGCAGTGTTCAACCTTATTTATAGGTGATTTGTCACTCATTGTCATAATCATACATTACACCTAATATTCTCACATGGAATTGATGTTGCTGGTGTTGAAATATGCAGCAGCAGGCTGCAAAACTGACTCCTTGTTACAAATATGGTAGAACTAACACTTCTACTACTAAAGATTGCTTTATGAATTATCTTTGTGATCAGTTTAATCTCCAGTGTTGCAAGAACTCAATGTTTGCAAGAAACTATTGACTTGTTCTTTTCCAGCACTTTAGACACAGTTGCTCCTCTGTGCTTAAAGAAGATTAAGGAAAATAGACCAACGCCGTGGTACAATGAGCACAATTGGGCCCTCAAGAGAGCAGTCCGAAAAATGGAACGCAGCTGGAAGAAAACAAAACTTGCTTATTTTTCGACACTCTTAGAATAAAAACACAACTATTTATTTGATCCAGTGGATAAATTAATGACAAATAAACCTCAACTTCAGACTTTCCATACAGCAAAGCAGTAATGACTTTATGAACTTCTTTACTTGCAAGATTGATAATATTAGAGAGAAAATATGCAACCGTCTACTACAGTATCGCGTCAGACAGTGCATTGTAGTGTCCCTGAGGAAAAATTCCATTCATTCTTCACTATAAGAGAGGAAAGATTGTCTTAACTCGTTTAATCATCAAAATCAACAACATGTATGGTAGACCCTATACCAATTCACAAAATTAAGGGAATGCATAGCTGATACAAAAAATTGGATGATAGTAATTTCCTACAACTTAATTCTGAAAAAAAACAGAGGTTTTAATTATTAGAGCTGATCTCTGTTAAGTCTTCATCATTAGTTAGGAACCTGGGTTTGCTTAGTGAATCAATCCTAATCAAACACACCTGAACAAGCTAATCAAGGACTTCTGGACAAACAGATGAGTTTGACCCTCAAGATCAATTTCCTGCAGAGTTTAGCTCCAATCTTGATCAGAGTTGCCGAGCCCTGTTTTAGACTAACTTTCGACAAGTGTGTGTGTGTGAGAGAGAGAGAGAATGCTCTTTTATCAGTTTGCCCCATATTCAGTTTTTTGTGTTTTTTTCCCCAACAATATATCGCTTTAATGACTACAGATATTTTCCATACACTTTTGAACTCTATTGCATAACTGTCTCATCCTCAGTAGTTGTGTGGGACTGTCTGGATAGAAAAGTGCTGTTTACTTTAAGCAATGTGGGATGTGTGACTGCGTTAGTTGAAGATAAGGCATCTTCACCAACCCCCCATACACACACTGTTCATCAGAAACAACAATATGGTCTGATCTTTTAAAGTAAATAATTTTAAAATAAGCATTTCAATAACTGCAATAGCTATCTCCTTTAATTAAATTGTTACAATGCTGACCTTATTGCATCACATCCAAGTCAACATTTCAGTGTCCACTTTGCAATACTAAGTTATTTTAATCCCCTGCCATATCAACAACAGACAATACCTCACAAGACTCAATGTTTCCATGACAACATGACTCACAGTAACTCTGAGCTTACCTGTGTCAGCTGGGAAAGCCTCATAACATTTATTTCACACTGTGTCTGTTGCCAAACAGCTCTCCGTTTAGTACCTTTACTGTTTCAGTTTTCAATAACACCCACCTGCATTGTGTCCTAATGCACAAATGGAAACAAAAGTGACTTTGTAGGGTTTTAAACACTTCTTGTAATACAGATTCTATAATTTCTGCCTAAAGATGAGTCTGAAATGCCTAAAGGTAGGGTAGGCAATGTTTTTCATAAACACTTTTTATTATCTTGATTAAAGCTCTCTTCACATCCTGATTGTAATCAAAAACAGAAGTGCTCTAAATATTAAAAAATGTGTGTATGTATATGTATGCATATATATATATATATATATATATATATATATATA
>RJVU01042551.1:3517016-3534052 GCA_003731715.1 Anabarilius grahami
AATAGCATGTCCTACCTGCCTGTCAACGTATGTATTTGCATACCACTGTGCACCCTGCTCGCACAGATATCACATGTCATCAGCGTTTCATGAGGCTATACGCAGAGTTGTAGACAGACAGTCACAGAGTGCCGCATACAAACAGCAGCCACCTTTTACAGTTCCTCCTGAAGTTCTACTCAGAGCAGTTCATGTCCTTAGACTCGGATTTTTGTGTTTCTGTGGCAAAACTATCAACGCCGAAATGAATCTGCAGCAGTCAGGTAGTACAAGTCAGTGCTCTTATTATTGTAATGTTATGTGCTTTGAGGCATGAGGTAATTTCACGAGTTCACACTTCCATATTATTAGATAGAGTAAGGTTATGTGTATTTGGCTTGCTGTTTGGGGCGGAATATTCCACCGGTCTCTCGTGATGCTTTGCAGAATCTGCTCTGCCTGTGCGCGTTCATGTGTTTTAGAGGAGGAGTGGCTTTGGAGAGCTTCCTATTGCTTGCCTCTCCGAAATTGCCTACCCTACCTTTAATTATGGACTATCATGTAATGAGTGGCAGGCATTTGTAAATGTTGAGATGTAAGGTGAATCTAATACATCATATCATACACACATTCACTGCAGGGTCTGTTGGCATGTCACCCGTGGCTGTTTGTCATTTCAGAGAGAAAGATGTCAGTGATTAATTATCTCAGAGCTGCAATGTTTTACTCATACTTACATCACACTACAACCTTACATAGTTACTGGAGAATCTTTCTCAGTTGAATACTTAACTCATAAACTCCTAATACGTAATTCTTCAGAAGTGTAGTGTGTGTGTGTGTGTGTGTGTGTTATGGCAATGTATAGCCACTGTGTAAAATGTCCATTTCTAAGGTTTTGAGACTGACATTTCAAATAATTTTCTTAATATTTAAGTTTTATTTTAATGTGTTCATTAGGGGTGTCGCGATATACTGGTATTGATGATAACCGTGATATTTAAAAAAAAATTAAATATCGTTATCGTGTGAATTATGGCGCAATATGCAGTATTGGTGATAACATAATATTTCAAATGAATAGTACATGTATGATAATGGCATGTAAATTATCCAGCGCCAGAATCCAGTTGATATCCCAATGTACAGTAGATGGCATTACTGGACCTTAACGCTGGTTGCCATCTGTCATAAAACACAAGCAGACAAGCAGCTGCTACTGCCGTGTAAAACCATGTCATCAGAAATGAAAGATGAGACACTCTACCCGCACTCCAAGTAAGTTAGCTCACAAGTGTGGAAGTTTTTTGGATTCTGCAAAAATTTCTCGCTTTTGAAGGAGCCTTCAAATTGGAACAGACTTTGCCATGGTGCTGTGATGGATTTGGCTTTTTAATGCAGCCTTAGAAGGATGCAGCCTCTGAATTGGGACGCAGCTATAGAGTGCAACAGTTCCAGAAGTATTAACCCCCTTCATTATCTCCATAGGGAAATTGATTCTTAACGATAACTTATAAACTTTTATAGATAGCCCTACTGTAAGCTATGAGGTTTTAACCATCTCATATTAATTAAGAAAGAAGGATGCTTTCCAAGTAAATAAGCATTATGATTTTTACATGCACATAAACACATAAATGAATACACAAAAAATATGAGAAAATGAAATTAAAAAATAACATAAAACAAAGCAATGTAGTGAACAGCCCTGTATATAAATTATGCATCAGTGGTGCACAGTTTAGTAATGTGAGAGTTAAAGTGTGTGGGAGTTTTATCTGATGATATATAGTCTAATAATATCCAAACAATGTCTGAAGCTGAAGCTGTCCGTATTCAAACAAATAATCTGCTCACTTGCAATTAATCCACTCCAAATGCTAATAGTTCGTGATTGCCAGATTCCTTTGAATCAGGAGTAGCTTTAGGAAATCTAATAGCCATGAGTTTACATCAAACAGTGCTTTAAATCCAGACTTAATTCGAACAATGCTGCTGTGAACTCACAAATAAAGTGTCCTTTAAATAAACCGTATTAAACTCTTAGTATCAAACCAAACCTAGGCCATTCCTCAGAATACAAAAAACTAGCTCAATAACATCACAGCAAAAACATTAGCAATGTACACTTAAATAATAATAATTAAATAATTTAAATAATAGAAAAGAAAAAAAATTTTTAAGCTGAGTTAAACTCAAATGTTCAAGTTTATTTTTTATAGTGCTTTTTATAGTGCTTTTATTGTAGCCTTTCTTTTCAAAAAAGTGACTTGGATATATCTACATATACTTTTTCATTACATAGTAATTCAGAAGCTTTATTCACAATAACGAGGCTTACATTAGTAACTGAGATGTTCCCTTTCTGTCGGTCTCTTTCGAAGTTCTGTTGAAATACCGACACTATACTAAACGCCACAACTTGAACTGTGTCACGAGAGATGGCCATGCTAATGTGGGCAAGCCTCCCCATGCCAACAGCAAGAGCAGCTATATTAACTCACAACCGTCCAATGCCCAGGGTAATGGAACACTACGGAGACCTCATCCTACCCAAAGGGGGAGGTTAATATGTGTATAATACATCCTATGGACTCACCAGTGGGGGGTACTACATAGGGAAGAGTCCCTGTTCACAGCAAATGGTGATGCAGCTAGCTCCGTCCAGAGAAAGATACTGGGTTTACCGAAAGGGAAACTGAACAGTGGAATAATACATCATACGGAGTCACCATTAGGGTGACCACTACATATGGAGCACTAGCCAGATTACAAGGGCTCACCTGAAAAGGGGCATACCATGAGTAATGGGCCAAGTGAGTTCCTCCACCGAACTCATCTACTGCAAGTGTGCTACATGATGGAGAAGGCTGGCCCAGGGTTCACCATTCAAGGTAAACTCCATTTGGACCTAAATAGCACACATTATCACCTCAGGGAGGGGAAAGGCGCTAATGCAAGCACTACACCCAACCAGTTTGTCCAATTTTTGCCTGTTATTACCTAAGACTCAAGACGAAACTGTTTCCATGCTGGGATAATAAAATCTTGCAAGGGTGTTGGGTGTAACCCAGCCCACAGCTCTACATATGTCCACTAATGAAGCACCATTCGCCAGAGCCGACCCCACCCCTAGTGGAGTGAGCTCTCACTCATAATTAGAGCTGTTCAGATCATCTGAAGCTTTGTGTCCGGTCCAGATACATGCGCAGATAGCGCACTGGACACAGCAGGGACAGGGCTGGGTCTCCCTCATCAGAGGGGATTGCTTGCAAGTTCACCACTTGGTCCCTGAAGGAAGTTGTGGGAACTTTGGGCACATATCCAGGCCGGGGGCTCAGGACAACATGAGAGGAGGTCTGTCTTCAATGAGATGGCACTAAACTTAACTGACTGTAAGGGCTCAAATGGATCTTTCTGTAGGGGATGTAGGACCAGTGAAAGATCCCAAGAGGGGATGAGGTGAGGTCTTGGAGGATTTAACCTCTGTGCACCTCTCAGGAACCAAACTATCAGGTCTTGATTTCCCAAGGACCTGCCACCCACCGTGTCGTGGTTAGCCGCTATTCCAGCCACGTACACTTTAAGGGTGGAGGCCGGCAGGTGCCTGCCCAGGCCCTACTGAAGAAAGGAAAGCACAGACACAATGGCACATATTTATTGACATAGGTCAAACAACAATCTCCAGGATGGCTTGAGCATCCAATTGTACGACTTAAGAATCAAACCATGTATGGCATTTCAAGAAATATAATAACAAATAAGAAATGTATGTGCGTAAATGTGTGTGTGTCAACTTCAACTTCTGTTTGCACGTGAGAGTGTCAGTGTGTCCAAGGACCACTACTTCTTGTTTTGTCTAGGTTGGTACATGATGTGCACAACGGAAAAATCCCAAGACACAAAGAAAGTCAAAAAGTGAAGCCCAAGACATAAGAAATTATTTAACAGTTGCCTTTTATTAGATATCAAATTTAAAAAAGAAAAATAACTTTAAAACTTTTCCATCAAGTAAATTACAAGTATTTTTACCGTTACGCAAAAAAAGGCTATAGGTAGATTGACATTTCAGAATTTCATGAATGGACAGCGACTCTTGAGTAGCACTTAAAGCTGGTACACGTGTGTTCATGTTAAGTGAATTTTTGGGAAACGCACGTAAAAAGGTTCGTAAGTAGAGAAGCTCTAAACACCTCAGGCGAATGCTGCAACGCGACTTCTGTGCGCTCTAACAAAAAAATAAATAAAACGCTGTTAAAACGTATAATTGTATGTACAATTAATAAGCCTAGATACATTTGAGAAGGCCCTGCCAAAAGTCAGTTTGTACCTGGCGGGGAGATACTTTTGATTGGAGCTTGACGGGTTTCCAGAAAACGTTGCGACATGTCTTTTGTTAAACGCAACCACAAGATTTAAAGGTTTTTTTCCCCATGATGTGTACAAAACGGCCTCCCACCGTCGCTACCCTTGTGCTCATAAGCTATTATTTAAAGTTTTTTTTTCTTTTAGTATTTGTACAAAACGGCCTCCCACCGTCGCGGCCATTGTGCGCATGAGCCAAGAGTGAGAGTCCCTGAGCTTCACCAACACAAGCGTTAAAACGCACAGGACCTCTATCACGATGGACAGTGAATGGCTTTTATTCCGCCATAAAAGTGCAATATATGGACATTCGAAATGTTTTGTACTTTTTTTTTGAAGAGGGAAATGTGCAGGTGCCTACGGTTCAGCACTCTGGACAGCGCGCGCGAGTTGAGCCTAATGTGACTTGTTAGGCTACTGTAATTATTTGATCTCAGAGGAAGAATCATGCAGCTGATAACATTCCTCACAAACTGGGGCAAATACACGGCAAGGGGACTTCTGAAGTGAGAAATGGACTTTGCGGAAATTCTATTTGCTTTGTTCATCGTTGTGGTTGCGATTGTTTCTTTGTTGTCGAACTTACTGGTGTTGCTATGTTTCATCCACAGCAGCGAAATACGCCGACAGGTGCCAGGGGTGTTCACCATGAACTTGTCGTTTTGCAACATACTGATTTCTGTCCTGAACATGCCGTCCACTTTCATGGGGATTGTAAAGCACCAGCAGCCTTTTGGGGACTGCCTCTGTGGCACGCTCAGTTTTCTGGAAACCTTTCTGACAGCCAATAGCATGCTGAGCATGGCAGCCCTCAGTATAGACCGCTGGATCGCAGTGGTTTTCCCGCTGAGTTACTCTAGCAAAATGCGCTACCAGGACGCGTTGGTTATGGTGTGTTATTCGTGGCTTCACTCCTTCACTTTCTCTCTCATCCCGGTGTTTTTCTCATGGTTTGACTACAGTCCCATTTACGCATCCTGCACGTTGCATTTGAGCGAGGAGAGCGCACGGATTAAGTTTACTGTGTTCACCATTGTCTTTCATGCCACCAGCTTCATGCTCTCGCTCCTGATTCTGTGCGTTACATACTTAAAGGTGTTAAAAGTTGCACGCTTTCACTGCAAGAGGATTGATATTATAACCATGCAGACCCTCTTCTTACTGGTAGATATTCATCCGAGGTATTTATGACCATTTATTCTTAGTAAGCATCATAGGGATGTTTGGCAAGGTTTCCCACTGAATCGTGTGTCATTAACATTGTGTACAACTCTTTTGTAGTGTTAAGCAGCGCTGTCTTTCAGAACAAAAGAGGAGAAAACAGCGCGCTACTAAGAAGATCAGCATTTTCATTGGCTCTTTCATCATCTGTTTCGCCCCTTATGTTATTACAAGGTATGTCGGTTAAAAGCTTAACATTTTACAAACCACAAACACTATCACTATGTAATAATCTGGGAGGGACTATCATACAGAGATCTGAAGATAGCCTATACTGAAGCTGACGATGAGGGACGCAACGAAGCGGTTTGAAGCGTTCAGTAACGTTTAATTGTGCATTATGAATTTAATTGTTTGGTTGTAGAAACGTTTTGCAATTGAAAAGTACAAAAGTGCCTCGAAATGGCGTCATTTAATTGAGTCGTGAGATGACGCTAACAAGACAAGAAAAAAATGTTTCTAAGAATAGCTCTTGTGCGCCAGAGGTGACAGAACACAGTCTTTTCGTCTCGCGGGTGATTTGCTCAGGATCTTGTAAGAAAGCTCACCTGATCTGAAAACTATTTTTTTCTTTTCCATATTTATTTCTCAGTGCTCTTATACTGCTATGTATGTAATACCTTCTATCCTTACTTCTATTCCCCTTAAATAAAATGGTCACATTAAGTCATATCGTTGTTAACAGATCATACGGCCAGCAGAACTGATTTTTAGTTTTGTTTTCACCTTTTGACAGAGTAAAAACGAAATGATTACAACATTAAAAGCATTTTTATTATTGTTTATTCTATATAGTTTCATATTTGTATATATAAAGGGTCTATTTATATTTCATATTTTCAAAGTTACAATTAATGTAACCATTATGCATTATGTTTATGGAACAGTGTTTTGCGATTAAAAAAAATTGCCAAAATTGTCCATTTGTAAGCTACACATTTCTCACTTGAGAATGAATAGTTATTTAAAATTTGAGTAATTATCCAAACACGTTAATGTTAGGCTATATAAGGACTGCGTAATTGTGCTGTTTATCAGTAGATTCTTTGAAAGATCCCTTAAAGTCGCCCTGTGGTGAAAATCAAGTTTTTAATGTTGTTTATATGTCTATGTGGTGTTTTTAATATGCTTTAAGACAAACCATGTGCAAATTCATAAGTCAACACCAATGCTGCTGAGTATTTTCTATTTAAAACTGCAGTAAAAGAAAGTTTTGAAATCGCTGGTGTTTTTCTGAAGTCACAATCTACCTTGTAACCAATCACAACAACGTGCCAGCGGGCTTTTGCATATCATTAACTGGCCGCTCTGAAGCAGGAGAGTCTCTAGAGGATATAACGTTATCCCGATATATTTTTCTGTTGATATTAAAAAATAGGGTAGATTTGGCAATATAGCGGGTGTGTGATGTAGATAACGATGATGAACTGTATGCCTTCCTCTTCTGAATTGTTCAAAGCGTTTCTAAAGGGGCTCGCACACCGGACGCGAAGCTCGGAGCCGCGCAGCGCCGCGACACGTCTTTAAAATTCGAACGCATTGATTTCTATGAGTGTACGCACACTGGCGGCGCCCAGAAAACAATAGAAAACAATGCGTTCGAACTTTAAGACGTGTCGCGGCGCCGCGCGGCGCCGAGCTTCGCGTCCGGTGTGCGAGCCCCTTAAGGATGCTGGTTGTTAGAAGGCAGTTGTCTGACTCGCGAATGGGAACATGGTTTGTGTAACATTAGCAACACATTATTAGCAGCTGTTTGATAACGTAGTCAAGCAAAAATCTAATCATATTAATTACCGTTATGTGTCTGGCTTTGTAAAAAGCGATACAATTGTGCAGTGTTTACCTCAGTAAGTTCACCGAGTGGATCTCTTGAGCTCGTGCGAGTGAGTGAAGGCGGGGCTAATTAGCATATTCATATATCCGCGTAATAAATGAGGCAAGGGTGTAGTTACATTCAAACAATAAAGACATTTTTTTTTCACAGGAATTTTTTTTTTTTAAATGTGTCATTTTGGTGATCAAAGATGAGTTTTAAGGGATAAAATTGTTGACTAAGTTATCTAGCGGATTAATACTGATTGTAGGCCTATCAGTATATAAAAGACCATAATAATCTTTGCATGTGTTTAGCACACAAAGTCAGTCAGGGTAAATTAATACTGAGTTGTGTATTTGTGTGGTTCTCGTGTGGATGCTGTCAACTATGTTAATGGATTTGTGTCTTGTTTCCAAGGTTGACTGAACTGCTTCCCTTTGTGGATGTCAACCGACACTGGGGTATTGTCAGCAAGTGTTTAACATACAGCAAGGCAGCTTCAGATCCTTTCGCCTATTCCCTCCTGCGGCAGCAGTACAAGAAGGTCTTGATAACAGCGGCCAATCGCCTGCTGAAGCGTGATTTAAACCCTTCCTCTGGACACAGCAGCTCTATGGACACAGAGAATGACTACAGTCTTCAGAGAATCAGCTAATGGCACTTGCACAATCAGGAAAAGCCAAAAGCCTTGATAAAGGTGTGTGTGTGTGTTTGTGTGTGTGTGTGTGTGGAAGAATAGGACTGCGTGGTCACAGTTGGCGGCTTTTGCAATTCAGCGGCCTGTTTCAAAGAAACAGTTGGAGCCCCAAAAAAGACATACAAAAGTATTGTATGCAATGTGACTGCAATAACTTTTTAATTATCTCTGTTATATTTAACAATGTTGACTCATATTTCATTCTTAACAGTCTATTTATAAATGCATTCTATCTATCACTATCCTCTATCCAAAAACAAAAGAAATAAAATCTAGAGAACATGGATTAGATAAGTGATTTAATAGGAGTTAGTAATACAATATGTATACAAATAATCCACATCAAAGGAAAATATTTTACACTTAGATTACATTTAGAACTTGGCTGCAAGTTTATTCTTAATATTCAGCGATCTCATAATGTTGTATTGAATTGACATCTGGGCAAGTTTGGTCTGTCTTACAGAATGGTGGACCACAGGTATTTTATCAGCCAAAGGCACAAGATATTAATATATACATATATGAAAAAAATAATGAAATGAAACTAAAACTGCCAATAGGTTGCGGCAAATCATTGTCTTGACATCATTGAACCATTCAGTCAAATGAATTGTTCAAAACGGCTGATTCATTCAGGGACCAAGCATGTGACTTTCTTTATGAGTGAGTCATTGAGTCATTCTTTAAGGTGATGATACACGTGGCAACCTTTAGAGCAATGTTGCTTGGCCACTTTCCCATTGAGAAAGGGCAACAAATTTCTAGCTGGATACTTTAGATCAAAATTTGTTGCCCATTCTCAATGGGAAAGTGGCCAAGCAACATCGCTGGACAACGTTGCTCAAAAAGTTGCCACGTGTATCATCACCTTTAGACCAATTTGTTCAAAAACATGGATTGATTCAGTAACGAAACATCACTGTATTGCTCGGAGATGAGCAATGGCAATGTGGATTTGTTTGGAGCTATTTTTTGTTAGCGAAATAGAGCAAACACAGATGTTCTAAGTCTAAAATTAAAGTAATCTAATATTGATTTATTGATTTAACTGTTGTATAAAATCAATAGGCTATCTATCACATTTGCAATCGTGCTGATATTCCAGAAAACAGCACTCTATCCTGTTATAAATATTAAAAACAAGAACTCATACAGGGACATTTTTGCCCTATATGTCTCAAATTTTGGGGGCATTTTTATTCATTGTGGTGGTATTTTTGCCCTAAGCCAATGTTAATATCACACCACATCTTGTTAAAAGACTTTTCACTCAAAAGCTGGTCACTGGACAGTGATGCATTTTGTTATATATTAGTAATTGACAGAACAGCCAAAGCTAAAAATCTCTATTATTGATTTCAGAGCTTTTATAGCTTTTAACATTAGTGAATGTAGATTCCTGTAACAGCTGTTAGTGCTCGTACATTGTTCTATTTGGTGGGATGTTGCGAGTTGTTTTTAAAAAGTGACTTTGTTAAACTCTTGATGTAGCTACTTTGCACAGTACAAGAAATGATAGTGTATTTATTTATTTACAATGAATTCAGTTAAGCAGTTTACAGAGTACCAGAATTTAAACTAATGAAGTGCTTTATACAGCTGTATTAGTGCGAGATTTGTTCAATTAATTGTTTTGTGAATATGGTGCAATAAAAATATCTATATGAATAATGAAATGAGTAAACCTCTAAATGGAAACATGTACAATATTTTACCAAATTAATAGGAAAATGGATTGATTCGATTTAATGTATTTAATCAATGCTGTGCATTTATATTATTATATTTATGTTCATATATTATATTATTTACATTGCTTTTTTTTCTACAAGTTCAATTTTAAAGATGGAACTAGTTACTGACTTTTTTAGGACCTATGAACCTCCAAAAAATTAATTTGATCTTCATGATCTTATCATAAAGAAACAAAATTACAATAAGCTTATATGTATTAGTAAGCTTAAATGTATTAACTAACATTAACTAACAATGAGCAATACATTTGTTACAATATTTGTTAATCTTTGTTAACATTAGTTAAAATACAACTGTTCATTTTTTGTTCATGTTAGTTCACAGTGCATTAACTAATATTAATAAATACAACTTTTGATTTTAGTACTGTATTAGTAAATGCTGAAATATAACAAAGATTAATAAATGCTGTTGAAGTATTGTTCATTATTAGTCCATGTTAACTAATGTTATTACCAAACACAACTAAGTGTTACCAAAATAATCAATAATTAAAGGTCATACAAAAATGAAGATGTTTTACATTTCAAAATTAGGGATAATTACTTTTAATGTATTTCTGTACATATTTGAAAACATGTTGAGTTGAGTGAAAAGCAAATACATTGTCAATATATAAATCCCCTATGGATATAATTCCTTTTTCTTTCCATGATAAAAAGGTTTGATCTGTCTGTGAGGGACATGATTGCAGGCAATTGGAGTAAGAGTGTGTGTTTGTGCACTTGTGTTAAAGACCTTTTCTAAGGGAGGAATCCTGAATATCCTGCTCAATGGCAAGCCATGCAGGAGTGGAGGCAATCAACTCCCCAGGATATGCTCTCTGTAATTTTATCTTTATACACATATTTCTGTGATGGGTAGGTTTAGGGGTAGAGTTAGTGTAAGGGGATAGAATATACAGTTTGTACAGAAAATAAACCATTAAAAAACCAATGCAAACATGTATATGTATGTACATGTGTGTATTCAACAATTTAAACATTTCTCTTTTTGTAAGTAAAATTAACACTGACTTCAAAAAAACAAAGATTGTTTACCATTGTTCTAGACTCAGTTTAGGAGGGGAAAGTAAGAGAAAGAAGTCATTACTTAAAGGGATAGTTCACCCAAAAATGAAAATTCTGTCATTTACTCACCCTCAAGTTGTTCCAAACCTGTATGAATTTATTTTTTCTGCTCAACACAAATGAAAATATTTGGAATAATATGGGTAACAAAAGAGTTGATGGGCCCCAGTGACTTCCATAGTATTATTTTTTCCAATCTACGGAAGTCAAAGGGGACCAGCAACTGTTTGGTTTCCGACATTCTTCAAAATATCTTCTTTTGTGTTCAGCAGAAGAAAGAAATTCATAAAGGTTTGGAACAACTTGAGGGTGAGTAAATGATGACAGCATTTTCCTTTTTGGGTGAATGAGTAAAATTCTATTTTAAGATGAGCTCTGGCTATAAGAAATGAAATTTAAATCTTCCTGCAGTCTACAAGGTATCACCTCAGATAGCTGGCTAGATGATGGATTGCACAATGAAAAATTTATATATTAATCAGAGAGGGGAAAAAATAATACAGCAGTAGAAGTTACTAGGCTATGAATAACTATAATGATAAACTAAATTACAGAAAGCATTAAGACATGTCTATACATTGTTTACACGTATTTGGCAATAAGATTGTCATATATCCCAGTTTGTCAAAATTAAGTGATATATTTTTTAATAAAGTCATATATCACAGGCTCAACACATTAACCCACAATTAAATAATCAGGCACACTTCAGCATGCAATTAGAATTTTAAAACATATAGTGTACATAACTGCAGAGAGGATATTTTTAAAAATAAAATAAATAAACACACCTATATGCTCGATATTGGGTACGCACAGCTACTGGAGAGAGGCGGCAGCACATCAGGTAAGTGAACAATCCACACAGACTCTTGTATTCTGATTAAAAGATTTATAGGTCACACTTTAGATTAGGGTCCAATTCTCACTATTAACTAACTAATAACTGTGACTTTTGCGTCAATAAATTCCTAATTACTGCTTATTACAGTTTTTTCAAATGCTAACAAGCATCAGTCAATACTGAAGCCACATTTTCAAAACTCTTCACACATTTAGCAAAAAGCAGTCAATGAGGACCAAACTGTGAATATTTTTTCATTGCTTTCACACAACATGCATTCAATTACCACATTTTCCAAAATCCTTGAACACTTTTGCCATTCATACTTCACCATCTGCAAAACACTATTTGCAGCACATTTTTCTAATGCTAACACGCTGCTTTCAAAACTGATAAAAGCACATTCAAATCAGAATGATGGCAAACTCCCTATTTCTGCAATAATTGTGTTGAAATATAAAATCTTAGCAGAATATTTACAATGAAATTAAATAATTATTCCAAACACAACTATAACTGCACTTTCAGCTGATAGCAAGCTGAACCAGGCGTCCTATTTTAGTCTATTTTCTTAATGCATCGTTTCCCCTTGTGTAGCATCAGTGAATGTTTGCAGCTTTTTTAATAGTTGTGTTTGAGTCCCTCAGTTGTCCTCGGATCTCAAAATCATACAGTCACTGCTGGAAAGGGTTCAAATATGCAGAAGATGTTGGAAAATCAAAGAATTTGCAGGACCTGGAGGATTTTTTTTGAAGAACGTTGGGCAGTTTAACAGCTCAGGACAAACAAGGGACTCATGAACCACCCACACCCACACCCACACCCACAGCCGTGGATCATCCAGGTAACAACACAGAGTAGGGTATGTAAACTTTTGAGCGAAGTCATTTTTTATAAATTCAGCTGTTTTTTTGTCTTGTGGACTATATGTAAACATCTTTTATGTAAAATATCTTATTCAGGACAGTACTAAATAAAAAATAACATGCATTTTGTATGATTCCTCTTATTTTGTTAAAATAATTAACATTTTGCAGATTCTGCAAGGGGTTCGCAAACTTTCAAGCAGCACTGTACAGAAATTTTCTTCTAAAATGATAATTTTTATCAGTAAACATCTTTTATGTAAAATAGCTTATTCAGTATCAATATGATCCGTGCATTGTCTTAATAAAGCTTTTTAATGTTTTTTGAAACACCAAGACCTTTTCAATACTTTTTCAAATAGCAAAAATGCAATTGACTGTATGTGAAGTTTCAGACAATTTTCCAAAAATTATTTATTTTAACAGGACAAAGTCAGTTATAAATGATGAAATTCTTAAAAAAGGGTCAAAGGTCAGATGTAGAAAACTAATTTTGAAAAATGATTGAAGCTTTAAATATATGTAATATATTTTTTTTTTATCTAGCTGGGATTTGATAATTAGCTCTATTATAGACTGTTTACTTATCTTTAATATTGTTTGAAATTTATATTTTATATTTATGTAGAATTTTTCATTAGCATTGTTCTTGCATTCCATGTAAAAAGTCTGAAAATAATTTTACTAGCCAATTGATACTCAAGCTTCACTGTGTCCGTAGAGGGTTTAGAGTTTATGAAATTTAGAAGAACAGACAATTTTGTAATTTCATGAGGCTTAAAATAAATATATAATTGAATAGCATCTGCATAACAATAACAAACCCTTAAATGTACTTAATTGACCAAGAGGCAGCAAATATAGTGCAAAAAGCCATAGGTCCCAAAACAGAACCCTGGGGAACACCACAGGACAGAGATGCTGTTGATGAGGCATAATTTTGAACTCTTGGCGAGCTGCAAGAATAGCTTAGATTTCCAAAAACCTGCAGTAATCTGACCAGGAAAAGTGCGTACGTCTGCTCAGACCCTGACGTGGCTCTAAGCACTTTTCCACTTCAAAGACCATTTTTTATAAATATGAGCGTTGGCGTGGATTTAAGTGTACGGACACTCTAAGATCAAATCTGAACGTAAGCACGCGGATCAAGACTTGTTTTGAGAAATGGTTGAACAACAGCAGCTTGTTTGAAAAACATTAGACCAGACTAGACGTCAAAGAGTTATTAATTATAGAAAGCACATAACATTTTTAAACAAAGCAGTGGGTACCACATCCAGAGGACTAGAGGAGATTTTCAGAGAGTTAACCAGTTTGGTGAGATCTTCTAATGCAGGGGTGACCAGTCCTGCTCCAGTTTTTTCTTTCTTTTCATTTTACCTCAAAAATATACATTTCAAATGTCAGATTGTTAACTAGTTATTAAGCATGTTTCCAGTTTCTCCGAACATCTTTATTACTACATGGTGAAGGTGACCTGAAGAAAAAGATGAATATTTCCTGTGTTTGTTTCATCATCAATCATATTTTTCATCAAAGAAATCGATTTTATATTTTTGTATGTTATGAAAAATCTTGTGTTTTCATACTGTTGACCTTTTGATCTTTCTGCAGACATGAGAATGGGTTTCTAAAAGTTTCCACTGGCATATATAAATAATGAAGTGTTAAAGTACATGATATTTTTGAGCCATGTCTACACAGAAGACGTGTGCATGGCCGAGGCAAAAGGCCAAGGGTATCTTCTTATAGGAAGTTCATTTTGCAAGTACGCTATGTTTCTGTAAATTGAGGAAGTGAACCTTTAATTTTCCATCATGTGATGTATAGTGCAATATGAAAAACTATATTTTGTATCTCAGGGATGCAGAGATATCTAATTTTTGCAGAAGTGGCTTTTGTGGTCTACAGGTCCCAGTGTGATCGAAAAGGGAACTTGCTTACGGCCCATGGTTTTTATAGTATACAAGGATGACAATTTCTCTGTTTAATCAGGCTCTATCTTGACTCAGCTTTGGCTCTTTTAGCTTTCCGGCTTAAAGAGAGCTCTTGAAACTTTATTTTTCCTTAGGCAAGAATCTTTTACTCAGACTTTACTCATATTTTATTCAGATTTTTGACTTATATTTCAGATATATTAGAAGTTGATTTCTGTTTATTTTCATATTAATTTTCGTTATTCTGATTAATCCAAATCAATGTCTATCGTTTATTATTTGATCATTTATTACTAAGCAATAAAAATCGATTTAATCCTCTGACCTGGATCTCCTAATTGCATCATTACTTTAGCACTTTGAATCAATAATGGTTTATTGAAACCTGGAGACTGACAAACATTACTAGGCATACTAAAAACTTCCAGGGAGGTGTGTTGAGAAAAGTTGAAGCTAAACTCTGCAGGACAGCGTCCCAAAATGGAAAATAAACTCTTGCACTCATCAGCTGAAAAGATTTGAACAGCAGGTAATGGAGGAGAGACGTTACTGATGGTGTAAAAGAGAATCCAACTTTGCATGTGTTTGGGGATCTGAAGAAAGCCTACCCTAATATGCCTAGTAATGTCTGTCAGTCTTCAGGTTTAAATAAACCATTATTGATTCAAAGCGCTAAGGTAATGATGCAATGAGGAGATCCAGGTCAGAAGATTAAATTGATGCAGTCTAACAAATCAAAAACTGGCAGCAATGCTGGTACAGCAAACCATAAAAGCATCAGCATAGATTCATTTTTACAAAGTGCTTCTGATACCCCCAAACAGAAATAGTGTAATTTTTACTGAGGATATTTGAAGCATGTTGACAAAAATACATAAATTATGCTGAATTCTTGTTTGATAAGCAGCAGCCAGTACTTCAATTTTAAAAATAATTTTCAAGCCTCTCAGACCCACAAACAGAACTATAAAAAATAAAAACTGCAATATTTTTGCTGAATTATTATTAAAATGCTTCAGAAATTCCTTCTACATGTGCAGTTAGATGCATCAGGGTTAAAAACAAAAACAAAAAACAACAGTTGTTCACTTCAGATCTAATATACAATCACAAAAACACAACTTTAAACTTTTATTTATACAAACATATCCTTGCTGGTTTTACAAAAAATCACTGAAGTAAATATAAGTAGTAAAGCTTTGCATGTGTGAATAAACATGCAAAACCTGGTGACAATGGAATAAGGCAGTAAGGATGTGTATCAACAGATAAAGGGAAATTAATTTAGACAACATTTTACCTGAATAACAATATAAAAAAATATTAAAAAAATCAATATTGGGCATGTAAAAAAATTATGAAATTGGCACCTAAATAAAACAAAAGCAACCACAAAAAAAATAAGTTACACAGTACACACCCACCTTCAGAACACTGATTTGTGCATAGAAAAATTTAACCATTTTAAAGTCACTTATTCTGAATCTTTTAAGATTTTTTTGCCATTCTTCGGCTGCAGACTGGATTGATCATATTTTGAGGCGCATCTAGAAGAGAGATTAAAGTAAGTAAAAAAAATAATATTTCCTCCTTTTTTTAACATGCCAAATAAATAAAACAAGGAACAAAAAACAGAGACCAACAAAATGGAAAAATCAGGAGTCGTACCGTTTTTGCCTGTACTTTTCTTGGTCAGCAACTGGCACCATGTGCATAAGCTCCAAACTAGCGTTTATAGTCTTCAACATTTCGAAACGCTTTCGCCCATGCACCTAGAAAGCAACGAGAAACCTCAAGAAATTATTTTCATGAAATATCTTTTTATAAAAGTTAATTTATAAATATTTCCGTGTTACACACCTGCAGAGTGTAGATCTCCTCATCGTCATTCTTGATCCTCTTGCTAAAATCAAGATCAGCCGCAGGGACTGGCTCTTTTAATTGATCAGAAGTCTGACGCTCTGGAATTAGGTTAAGGTGATAAAGGTTTAAGAGATAAAAGTTAGAAATAATGTCAAAAAAAGTTTAATAAACATATTACTGGGATGTGTTGGATATTTCCATTTTTCTCAATTGCTAAAACAAAGTCCTCAGGCCGGACCCAGCACAAAGATGTGATGCTGAGGCAGAATTAATCTCACTGACCTTGATTTTGCAGCTTTGCCAATTTATTATTTTTTTTTTAAAAAGGGCACTATAATATGCTTTTGATTTAGTTTTATTTAAACTTATGCAGTTGGACTACTGCATTTTTACAGTATGGAATTGCTGAATATACAGAAATCCAATACTCTACAATATTATACTTGCAGGACACAATACATTCACCCAAATTTGCAACTACAATATTTTATTTGCAAAGTTTGTTTACTGCATCCAATATACTTTTTTCCCCCCTGTAACTACATGCTCTAGATGCGGTGTTCCTCATTTTTTAAAGTAGTGTCTAATAAATGCTCTTTAGTGTTTGTATATTTTCTGTG
>RJVU01042551.1:3534087-3545710 GCA_003731715.1 Anabarilius grahami
ATTATTTATATATATTTTTTTTTTTTTTTTTCTCTTGTTTCTACTATAGTTTTCATTTTTTACTTTTTAAATGCACTTTATATCAATTTTTATGCATCCTCTTTTTATTTCCTATGCATTCCATTTTTATTAAGTTGTTTTATTTTGTTAGAGCCATCTGTGTGGAAGAAATAGGGAAAGGAGAGTGGCAGAGCTTCACTCAGACGTGAGTGAAGAGTACCGCGGAACTGGCAGGTGGCCAGGGAGGAACATTAATTATACTTGCTTTATGATATTTATGATTATATAGTTGAGATACTATAAGAAGTCGCTGGGAGATGCCAACGGCAGGCAGCATATTGAACACACTTCAATACAGGGACACAAAAAGTGCCATAGGACACGAAAGTGACATCTGTGTAGAGATACCCCTACAGGGAGTATAAAGCACTGGATAAGGTCAGATTCAGTGACACCGTGAACCTGACTCTGTCTCTTCCACATCAGATAGGGGAACCCCGAAATTAGTGATTCAGGCAATTAGGGCTCATATATTTGTTTCCTGTTCATTCCACTTTTATTCTTATGTATTTATTTCCTATTCATGTAAAGCACTTTGAATTACCACTGTGTATGAAATGTGCTATTTACTTATAAGCTTGCTATATACTTATAAACTCGCCTTGCATATATTATATATGACTTTCTTCTTTCTGATGAACACAACCGGAGTTAAAAATAAATATCCTGACTTTCTTGAGCATCATACTCTTTGGTCCTATTCACTGCCATTATAAAGCTTGGACGTGTCAGGCTATTTATTAACAATTCTGTGTTCATCAGAAAGAAGAAAGTCATATACACCTAGTGTGGCTTGAGGGTGAGTAAATCCTGGGGTAAATTTTCAATTTAAAGTGAACTAATCCTATAACAGGGCCTCTGTTGTCAAATTTGATGGTTTGAATAAGGTACCAAAATGAGCAAAATCATGATATACCATTTTAAATAAAATATATATACCAATATTTTCCCAGTACTGGTATAACACGCAACCCTGATTTACTGATGCGTGTATGATCTGAAAGCTTTGCTTGATTTTGTTTTAAGGCAATGGTCTCATTTTGCCAGAATCGTCAGTGGTTTTGTGTTTAAAGTTGTGGAGAAAATGGTTTCAAGAAATGTCTTAGCAATTGTGAAAAACTAAGTTGGGGCAGTTATCCATCTTATTTTCATTATTTTTTAATTTCTCTTACTTCTCTTTGACCCAGTAACCACCTCCCCTTTAGTCTTTTTCAGGTTGTCTTCCTCCGTTTTGCGGTCACGGCCTGGACATGCACACACTCGAACTTCAAAACATTGGCGACCAAGAACCTGTCCGCTGTAAACGTAAAAACACCAAACATTCAACCATGATCTCCAGTGCTGCTAGGACAGACAAAAGAATAGAAAACAGGAGAAAGGGACTCACTCGAATGTCTCCAGGGTTAGTATGGTGAGAATTGGCCTCCTATTCATCCCACCCATACAGCTGCTATTGCACATGAAGTTCAGTAGTATGGTGGTTGCCACTGAACCCAGCTAGAGGGACAAAGCCAAAATACAAACAATGAGGAATTATGTTTTCCATGGAGTAGTAATTCAGCAACCACACACTGTAAACCCGAACAGTACTACTAACTCATAAAGATTGAGAACAATAAAATTCTGTTACATAGTTAATGCAACAAAACAATTACATTTGTGTGGCTCAACATTTTTGAGTAAACGCTTGAGAAAACGCTGTTTTTGCGCAGCGCGGTAAAGTGCGGCATTTCCCCAGTGCTTTTGAAAGCGCATTTTGAATGCTATTTTAGTGTCACTGCTCATAGTGTAGTTTTAATGTCAAAGCAGGGCAGTAATGTTAACGTTAGCTGGTATTTTTTTTTTTCATTAAACGCAGTCCTACATTTTGAATGTTGCTCGTTAAGTGCACTGTTTAGGGCTGCGTTTCCCAAAAGCACCGTGAGCTGACTTACGATGCTTTTGGGGAAACGCAACCCTGCTAAAATGTGATTTTATTTGGTCTATGTATTATTTCTACATGCAAAAACTAGCTGCGAACACTAACTTCATCCAAGATTAGGTTAAGGCTAATACACATACATGAATTTAGTAATATATTGGATATTAAGTTTACAAAATAAATCTACAAACTTGTAGTAAAGTTACAAACATTCTTTAATTGCAGGCTGAACTGGATGCTGAATACTAAAGAGTGAGCCTCAACACTTAAGGTAACTTCTGTTGATTTGAAGTGCTAGTTGTGTGATGTCTCCTTAGATAACAGGACACAGACTAGTCTCTCTCTTTTCCAAATCCATTGATGGTTATATACTTACTTGTGTGTGTTTGTCATTTTCTAGGTTTGTGCTGAGTTTCACTGTATCAAAGAAAGCGACACACTAGCAAGATTTCAGAGATGATGCGTGACATTGAATGTTTATGATCTTCTGGTGAGTTCAGATTCGTCCACACAAACTACCTCAGTGTATTTGAAATAAAGTTTGCTTGCTTGCTTGTTTAACATGTTCATTTTCGTGTTTACATGTTAACAGGAAACAAGCTCTGTGTGCTCTCCCAGTGTAATTGTGAGGACGACCCACAGTTCTTCAAGACTTATTCAGTGCATTAATAGAACTGCTAGTAGCAGTAAATATAAATGTCTAGTTTTAATATCATAAGTTAAAGGATTAGTTCACTTCAGAATTAAAAATTCCTGATAATTTATTCACCCCCATGTCATTCAAGATGTTCATGTCTTTCTTTTTTCAGTCGAAAAGAAATGAAGGTTTTTGAAGAAAACGTCCCAGACGAAGAATAAGGGTCTTATCTAGTGAAACGATTTGTTTTTAATAGAAAATAACCTAACAAAAACAAACTTTTTAGCCCCAAATGCTTGTATTGCACTGTTCTGCGATCAGCCACGCATTACATTAGAAAGGTCACACGTGACATAGGCGGAAGTACCGTGGTAGGGCAAAAAACTTCATCTAATTTTCTCCTCCAACTTCAAAATCGTCTAATATTGTTGTTTTACCTTTTTTTGGTAAAGGGTGTTTGGCTAAGTCTTTGCATGTTCGCTTTGTAGACACTGGATCGGTACTTCCGCCTACGTCACGCATGACCTTTCCAACTTGATTACGTCATGCATGGCGCATCGCAGAGCAGTGCAAGACAAGCATTTGTGGTTAAAAAGTATATACATTAAATTATTAGAAAATGACGATCTTTTCGCTAGATAAGACCCTTATTCCTCATCTGGGATCATGTAGAGACCTTTGAAGCTGCACTGAAACTGACATTTGGACCTTCAACTTGTTGAACACCAGTGAAGTCCACTATATGGAGAAAAATCCAGGAATATTTTCCTCAAAAACCTTAATTTCTTTTCGACTGAAGAAAGACAAACATCTTGGATGACATGGGGGTGAGTAAACTATCAGGAAATTTTCATTCATAGGTGAACTAATCCTTTAAACTTACAGTTTCACCCTCTTTGCTTATTCCAGGAAGAGTTGGCCAAGCCAGACATCACTGACACAAACATCACTCCTGTTGATTTTGTCATCATGGACAACGAAACCACTATAAGCCCTGCAAGCACTGCAGTGTGAAGGAAGATGATCTTCCAGTGTGTTTGACATGTTCAGAAATACACAGTCACAAGGTTTAAAAAAAAAAGGTTGAATAAAAAAAATACTTGTATAGCCAAAGTTTTGTGTGTGTTTTTTTTTTTAATGGTGAACTTCAGCATGATGAATTATTAGCCTGAGTTATGCATAGGTGTATTTTTTGAGTTAATATTTGTATTTAATAAAGTACCACTGCATCAAAATAATTGAAAAATGAAAAGAATTAACAGTAATGATAAACAATAGTTTTAAGTATAGTGCACTTAAACATTAAATTAACAAAAACTTGACAATTATTATTGGTTACTTAAAAAAAATTTAGTTGATTTACTTAAAGGTTGAGGTAATCGATGTCTACAAAAATTGAGTACTCTGAACTAATCGGGTTTTACAGTGCATGTTAGGGGGTAACAATACATCGATATAGATCGATAAATCGATCTAATGTCTAACGATCCGATGCATCGATGCAACTAGTAAAAAAAAAAAAAATCTATACCTGTGGGCTATTTATAGAGGCACCTTCGTTTTAAACACTCCACATTTTCACACAATCTCAGTCCATGCATTATCGCCAACGCGTGCACTCTCGTTTAAACTACCTTTCAGAATTTGTGAAAGACGCTCGGGACAGTAGATGAAACTGTCACTGTCCCGATCGGGCCAGTGCTGAATCTTCACGAAAATGTATAATTTGCTCTTGTTTAAAGCCTTGCAAAAAGCAGCGCGCACTGTCTGTTAGTTCACAACACTGGAGAATAGAGCGCTATGAATTGTTCTTCACACACACACAGTAACTGTTAAAAGAATATGGTCAAACTGCCGCATAGGAGCGCCGCGGGCTGTGACTCGGTGTTGTTTCAAGCGCATCATTCTGCACACAGGATGCGCATAAGTGCTTTGTAACGCTCTGTATTAGAGCCTTTATAATAAATTTGCACAATCAAAGAATATTAATAGCCTGACTTGTTTTGTCCTACCTATAATGTTGTTGCTTCATTAAAAACCTGCACTATACATTTAAAAGAAATGTCTTTTAATTGTGTGTGTAATATATATATATATATATATATATATATATATATATTCCTTGTTTATCAGTTTTTTNACAATACACATTTTAGCACAGAACTAAAATACTTTCTTGACTGTGATGTCATAAGCTGTCATTAGATTACTGTGTGAATTTTTTATTTGTGGATGTCCCAATCAGGGTTCAGGATGTGAAATTTTGAAATGAATGTGTGTTATATATTTGGTAGCAGTTGAGAGTTAATAATTTAACTGTGTGAAATATCAAAATATTAATTGAAT
The DNA here is from genome assembly GCA_003731715.1 of Anabarilius grahami. NCBI lineage: Eukaryota > Metazoa > Chordata > Actinopteri > Cypriniformes > Xenocyprididae > Anabarilius > Anabarilius grahami. Next base: position 3,539,052 of record RJVU01042551.1, read on the forward strand.
CGTATCGTAATCGTATCACAGAACTTTTTGAGGTATCGGAAAATATTGTATCGCTGGCTATGAGAATCGATATTGTATCGAATCGTGATGAACGGTCCGATTTACACCCGTAGTGCATGTTACCCTTTATTTTAAGCTCCCTCTCATCCAGCTCATTCTTCTGAGAGAGGTTTCAGTTTTCTTACTTTAACTGGGCACTCCCGAGCGTCTAGGCATCTACTAAAGGTTTCAACAACATATGCAAATTAAAATTAAAACTGTCCAGCCAGGAAATCTTTATTAAGAGTCTGTAAAATGCAAATTTGCTTTTTTAACTTAAAATATTTTACAGTTACAAGTGTGAGGAGAGACATAAAAGTTTTACTGGTACGATGCAATGGATTACAGTAAAATATCCTGTGACCAATCAGAATAGTTCAAAGCCATGTAACTGTAAAAATACCTTGACAATCTCTTTCATCACTGTCCTTATATAATAAAGTAAAGTTGCACAATTCAGGATAAATTGAAAATCACAATTTTTGTTTCAAATAGAGACCTCAAATCTCCCATAATTATGAACAGACAACTTAACATTTTGTCTGAACCTCTAGTACATATTTTTTGTTGATTGCTGCACTCTATTTAAAATTGTTTAATTTGAATGAAAAAAATATATAAAAATCGGTTTGAATGAAAGATCAAAACAACTCAAAGACTTCACTTGTTTCATAACTTGATGAATCGGTGGTTTTGAACGAACGTCTTGGATGAATGATTCAAAGGCATACTTTTCTTTTTTAAGTCACTTGTTACCACCTAGTGGCGTAACGATGTAATTGATACAATTATTTTTTGAAGCACCAAGTTACACTCAACAGGTGATTTTATATTATATATATATATATAGCTATGGAAAAAATTAAGAGACCACTCCAAGTTCAGAAATCAATGATAAGTTGTCTCTTAATTTTTTCCATAGCTGTAATATATATATATATATATATAAATGCTTCATTCATTAATGTAAGAATTTAAGCGGTGTGCTGAATTCTGATGTACCTGTGGGGACTCGTAAGGCAGTGTCACACTATGCCTCTTGGTGTTTGGATCCTCGTGGTACTGGATTTTTTGACTGCCCTCCACACGGATGAGATGACTACGGTGAGAAACACCTGAGAAGAGCAGAGGGCAATAAATATAGACAAAATGAATACTGACTGGCATTGCTGACTTTCTAACATCAACTTATATTATACAGTATAATATGGATTTGTTCTTACAAATTCATAAGACTTCTCATTTAAATTGCATAATTTTTAAATTTCTTTTTAGGCAAAGTAACACAAGCATTAATGGGTGACAGGTATGGAGGGTAGATTCTTAAACTTTTACAGTTGGTCCACCCTTATCTTCAGTATTTAGTTAAATCCCGGTACAGTGAAGCAAAAATCAGCTCTTATATCATCTTTTCACATTATTTTAGTGTATCTCATTTGCAATACAGGACACATGCCCATGCAACATTCAACATTCTATAAGACGAGACCTGTTCTAACATTATTTTGTAATTTTTACATTTTTTGGCTCTTCCTTAAACAAGCTTTTAAGCCATTTGAGAAGCTTGATAAAACTACAAACATGTAATGTTTAAAAGTTATGGTTATACTTCCCAAATAGCGTGACGCATACTTTTAAACATTAAAGGGTTAGTTCACATCAAAAACGAAAATTCTGTCATTTATTACTCACCCTCATGCCGTTCCACACCTGTAAGACCTTCATTGATCTTCGGAACACAAATTAAGATATTTTAGTTGAAATCTGATGGCTCCGTGAGGCCTTCATAGGGAGCAATGACATTTCCTCTCTCAAGATCCATAAAGGTATTAAAAACATATTTAAATCGGTTCACATGAGTACAGTGGTTCAATATTAATATTATAAAGCGACGAGAATATTTTTGGTGCGGCAAACAAACAAAATAACCACTTATAAAGTGATGGCCGATTTCAAAACACTGCTTCAGGATGCATAAGATCATAAATGAAACAGTGTATCGAATCATGATTCGGATCGTGTGTCAAACTGCCAAACGGCTAAAATCATGTGACTTTGGCGCTCCGAACAGCAGATTCGACACACTGATTCATTTATGATCTGATGCTTCCTGAAGCAGTGTTTTGAAATCGGCCATCACTAAATAAGTCATTATTTTGTTTTTTGGCGCACCAAAAATATTCTCGTCGCTATATAATATTAATATTGAACCACTGTACTCACATGAACTGATTTAGATGTGTTTTTAGTACCTTTATGGATCTTGAGAGAGGAAATGTCATTGCTCCCTATGAAGGCCTCATGGAGCCATCGGATTTCAACTAAAATATCTTAATTTGTGTTCCGAAGATGAACGAAGGTCTTACGGGTGTGAAACGGCATGAGGGTGAGTAATAAATGACAGAATTTTCATTTTTGGGTGAACTAACCCTTTAATGATGCTGCTCTCTTGGCAACCTAAATTCCACTGCAACATTGCAAGTATACATGCGTTTTCAAAATCTCACAAATTCAACTATATTTAAAACACAAACCTTCGTTGTTCTCAGCGACACTCTGGTGGTGTGGACAGCGGATTACCACCTCAGAAACATGCTCCGATTTCTTATAAATTGCCGTGGCTCGCAGCATGGCACCCTGAGGTGGTTCTCTGCCCACAAGCACATCCACAGGACATGTTTTTGCAAGCTGACAGTACAGCTTATTCAGTATCTGAGAATACTGTGGGACAGACAGACAGAGGGTTACAGCATGACAGAGGGTTACAGCACCTTGCGGATATTTTTCTTACACAAAACGCATTGCTTCAGAAGGCCTTTATTAAACCCCCTGGAGCCGTGTGGAATATGTTTATGATGGATGGATGCACTTTCTTGAGCTTCATACTTCATAGGTTCTGTGCACTGCCATTATTAAGCTTGGATGCATCAGGATGTTTATTAATATAACTCTGATTGTGTTCATCAGAAAGAAGAAATACATATACACCTAGGATGGCTTGAGGGCGAGTAAATCTTGGGGTAATTTTCATTTTAAAAAGTGAACTAATCCTTTAAATTTTGCAATTAATTTGAGATTCATGCGTTTCGAACTGTGGTGCCTGGCCTGACCGGATCAAAGTTGCAATCCCTACACTTGACATTGCATATCCTGTGATCCTGTGACATTGCATAACATGCATTGTGCAGCCCTACTGGCTGATATCCAGGGGTTTTGTCTCAGACCTTGGAAATCTGTCTGGGACAACAAGAAAAAGGCTCAAGAACAAGGTAAGAGAAAGAAAGCTCCTAATAGAACACACATTATATATATATATATATATATACACACACATAAAAACACCTTGATACTATTGGACTTATATACTGACATTCTGAACATCTAGAAGTTCTAGAAAATAACTGACATGATTTCCAATGACCCTTTACAGTCAAGAAAAAACATTCACATTATGCAAATTTGGGAGGAAAAAGAAAAGTACATTTAAAATTGTTTATATTCAAAATCTTTCGCTCATCACTCACTGTGGATGTTGCCGACTTTGTAGTGCTGGACTGATTAAAGCGTAACTGGAAATCATATTCCCCAGGATAGTCAGAGATGGAGGGCACTACAGTTGCAGGAGGTGGAAGGTTGTCCACAACTGGCGCCACATCAGGTGCAGGAACAGTAGTGTCAGTGGTCCCCGGGAGATCCAGGTCAAAGCCATCTGTGAAAGGGCCATCGGGCAATGCCTGTGGTAGTGAAGAGTCTGAATTGATGCTTCATTCGGTTCTTGAATTTAGAATTAGAAGCAATAAAATAAATGCAGCAGTTAAGTTTCAGTCAAAACTACCTGTTGGACCTTTGGTAGCAGAAATCTGGTAAGTCATTTAAGTCATATTTTTTTTAAAAACATCCATTTTGAAGTGTAACTCAAAAGAGATAAAAGCACCAGCTTACAGCAGAAAGCCAAGCATCACTGTTTGTACGAGGCAGCTCCTTGATCAGCTCACCAACTCCTCTGTGGAAGTAAAGAAATAACATAAAACAGTTGTTTTATGAATGGGGATGCATTTGTAAGTTAATAATCTATAAAAAGATTAAAGGACATACATTAATTGTAAAACTTAACATGGATAATGCACATGCATGATGCATTTTTGTCACTAATGCAATATTTTGCTGCTGTACATCTCATTTTATTGTTAGACTTCAACAAAGATTCATTTTTCTAGTGAAACAGACTTACAACTCCATCCAAATCTGCTCAAACTTGCCCTGGCTCATTGGCAGCTCAAACTGCTCGCCATCACTCATGACCTGTTTACACCAATCGCATATTAGGAGAAAGTAAGTGGGCAAAAATATTGGAAACAACACATTGAAAACTAGAACCCTTACACATATCTACTGTAAACTGCCTCTCTGGACCAGAAACCAGTGATCAAGAATACAAAATAATTATATCTTTTTTAAATCAAAAACATGTCATCCAAACAATGTCAAAACATTGTGATGGTGTCATTCCAGGTCATGTTACTGATGGTTTAAACACACACACACAAAGACTAAACTACCAATACCAAAAACTCAGAGTAACTCGACACCAAAACAAAGAAAGTTGGCACACTTGACTTCACTGTGGGATCGAAGACATCTCATGGAAAATACTGATAAACTAATAAGAGGCGTAACGTATTGACGTCCACACAAAAGAAAATAATGAATTCACCTCTGCGTGTTTAAACACAAAAGTATCATGCCTTCACATCGAGCACAAATCTAAACACGAAGAAATCGAATAATAACGTCACAAACGCTGTTCAGATAACCCGTAAAAGAAAAGAAGAAACCCGTGTGTTAATATCAACCATATTTCGTCACTAGTTTTGGTAACATTAGAGGAAATTCGCTGTAGCACACGAAGATTTTCAAACGCGCGTGTTAATCAATACCTCGCCTCACAGTGTTCCTCTACCAAATCTCTACATACTTACTCAAACGTCACTGATATGAGGGAAAAAACACGTGCTGTTTTAGATAAACGCTATCTGCAAGTTTACACTACAGTCTCTTCCTTTATTCATCAGCGAAAGAGCAGCGCAGTCACGTGGGAGCGGTCATGTGACCAACCAGAGACGCGTATCTTCAAATGGCATTATTTGAATTCGCAAGAAAATATGAAAGCTTTAAAATATAAAAAAAGTAATTGCGAATTTTGACTTTTTTCTCAGAATTGCCAGAAATAAACTCACAATTGCTAGTTATAAAGTCAGAATAGCTTAATATAAACGTGCTTTAGGGAGTTATAAAGTCACAATAACGGGATATAAACTTGCAATTGTGAGTTATAGTCAGAATCGCGAGATAAACTCAGAATTGCGAGATAGGTCTCAATGGACTATATGCACAGTTACTTCCTGGTTGTCGTTAAGCCAGCTCGGGCATTTCCGGTGAACTGTTTGCAGTTCTTTCTGTACTCGCAATCGACATAAAACCATCAATGGTTGACTTTTTAATGTTGTATTCATCTTTTAATGCAGTTATTACATTGACCTAATTTGCCAATAAACCAGTTTTATTGATTGCAATAAAGACGAAGCTATTGGGACCGTTAAAAAACAGTGTCTGTAATTAGAAACACACACGCATTTTTCCCCCAGCACTTCAAATGTTATTTTTAATGTGATGACCACAAACATTTGTTCATACTTCTGAGATTGTCCCCATTGTAAAACCGAACGTTTAAAAATTTAGGAAATTCAACATTTGATAGAAAACACTTATTTAAAAATTAAAAAGACAATAATTACCACTTTAACCAGCAGGTGGCGGCAAAGTAGCATTTATTTGCGCAAATATCAGCCATTTCCTCTAATCGTTTTTTACTCAGTTTCTGACTAAATATTAAACATTATAAAATAACTAGGTTTAAAAATACATTTTGTCAATGTGAAGTATGAATACTCACAAAATCTTAAGCAAAACAATAACTTTTCTTGTGAATGAATGACACAGAGCACCGCGCTTTCCCTTTAATCCCAGCAGCTGTCAGTCAGTGCAGCGCAATATCATGATTTCAGCACAATTGTAAAAACACACATTTTATTCAATGAATCTAACTAAAGAGCACAATAAATATTTTATTTTTGGTTGAATTGAATTTAGCCGAGGAGGAACACTGAGGTACATCTTTATTTATTTATTTTTATGCTGTCTTACGTTTGAATAACTAAATTAATGCTATGCCTGACTATTTAAGCTACTATTATAAACGTACTCGGTTACTGACGTAACCTCGGTTCCCTGAGATACGGAACGAGTACTGCGTATGGGGAAAAGTCTCCCTTTTTCCCCGTTACTGAAGCCTTTTTCAATAACGCAGTGCAACTGCACCGTCATTGGTTCACTCATAGACAAGTCGTTGAACCAATGACGGCGCGGCACGGCCGCGCAGCCTATAGGCGAAGAGCGCGCGAATCTTCCCGCCGAAATGGGCGGGGCAGGTGACTATATAAGCCGGCGATTCGCCATAGGACATCAGGTCATACGACTGAAGCGACGACACTGAAGCCGCAGCCCTGTGGCACGGCAAGAACGCAGTACTCGTTCCGTATCTCAGGGAACCGAGGTTACGT
>RJVU01042551.1:3554231-3592659 GCA_003731715.1 Anabarilius grahami
GGATTAAGTGTATAAAAATTATATAATATATAAATCATATAAAATAATTCTAATAAATAATTTCTAAAAGACAGATGATTTTTTCTTTAAAAATCTGTTACTTTGTAGTGACTTAATTTGGAGCAAGAGAAACTGGGGGATTTAAAAAAAAAAAAAAATTATTGCATCAGGTATACGTCACTTCGCTCACAGCTGGTCGGTCCAATTTCAGTTTGAGATTTCTCAGTTTCAGTTTTCCCTGGAGCAGGTTAGCCATGGAGCGTAAGTTATGGCGATGAACACCGCTAAAAGCAGAGCCACTTTCATGGTGCCTAAAACCCATGGTTGGCACAAACTAAACTGAAACATACCTGTCTAGCCACCTAAACTGCCTTCATGGTATAGGCCGCAGATCACTTAAGGGGAACAGGGAATCACATGACATAATAACAGGAAACATGACTATGAGAAACTTCAAAAGAAAAGACATGAAAAGATGAACATAATCAAAACCTTGAACAGACGTGACAATAGTAAATAAAATGTTTATGATAATCGAAAAAATTATTCTGGCATTCTAATTTGTGAATTTAGAATTTAAATTTTGAGCTTCTGCCCCTTTAATCACTAATAGTAAAAGTGTCTTTTCTGTTGTACTGCGGTGTTTGTAAAACCCAAATTTCCTTGCTCCTATTCTTTTTGCCCATAAATGACAAGAAGTCATGTATAAGTAATTGTACATCTCCAGGAATAACTCACAAATTGCAGGGGCCATGCCTCTGAATCAGCCCAGTGTCTTGCTCCAGAATACAAAACTAGGCATGTGCGTATCACTAATCACTTTCAAATGTAATAAGAAAGATATTTGTGTTATCACGGTGAAAAGTGATGCACACAGAAAACATAAAATCAACTAATGCTTGAACATCACAATTTGAATGTGATAACAGACTATGTTCACTCTTGAAGGAGAGCAAGGTTTTTGTCCCGAGAGTACTAATGTCTCATCATGTCATCCTCCTCTTGTCTTCTCTCTTTTTTGTATCCCTCTGACCTCAGATCATTGAGCAGGACTATAACTCAACATGGACGGAAAGGTACTCAGAACCAATCCCTCCACAAACACTGACATCTCTGTGGTCACTCTCAGTGGCCATCTTCTCTATTGGGGGCATGGTGTCCTCCTTCTCTGTGGGAATCATCTCAGAGTTTTTTGGCAGGTAAGACAATTTCCACTTTTTTTTTATTTTTTTAAACTGAATATAACAATGTTTGCACTACAGATTAAAATCTACAAAAACACACTCATTACTTAAATATTGTGGGCATTACAGCATTACAGTAGGTCCCCCTACCTCAAATAAAAATGTCACTAGGCCATTAGTCAATACATAAATATTTCAGTTTGTGCAAATGCATGAATACATTCAAATGACATAACTTCAGAAATGATTTTTCCTTGATTTTCTAGCTGAGAAGTCCTTGATAATAACATTTTTTGGAGAATGACACTCACAATAGACATTTTTATAATTATTATTATTATTTAGTAGTAGTAGTAGACCACAAAACACATGGGAGCAGCTCCGGTGGAAGACAGTGACTGAATCTAAAACCTTCTGTTGACATGCAGTTTATATCCAGGCCTTTGTAACTTACCAAACACACTGTCAGCAAAGATTGGCTCTCTCGCACTGTATGAAATCTAGTTGTCCAGTCTGGTTCCGTTCACACAGCAGGGCTTTCCCGAACATCCGGTTGCATCCTGAAAAAAGGGTGTGAGATTGGTTATAGAATGCTGTTGTCACTGCTGTAAACTCCAATATTTATTAATATATATTTAAAAAAACAATTTGTGCAGCCAGTAGGCCCCTCCCCAGTGCATGCCCCTGGGCTTCAGCCCATAGAAGCCTGTGCGTTAATGCGCCCGTGTGTGGTCCAGTCAACCATCAGTGTTTTATCGACTGTTTGTAAAACCAACAAGCTGTCATGCATGCAGAAAAAAACCTGTGACTAAAAGAGTGCGAAAGAAATGAAAGAGGGAGTAAAGAAACCAGAAAGTGGATGAGCAAATGCGAAAATCAGGTAGAATAGTTTAAGAAAGGACTGGGCCAAGTTTATTGTTAAAGGTTTTTTTTTAATCCAAAGTGATTTAAAGTACTCTTATACTAAAGGGCAACCTTGTTGAAGGGCACAGTCATGATACGGGCATTCAGATCTCAAGTTACAGGTTACAACAGCTGTGTAATGATGACCTGCCCTTTTTCATGGTCAGAGAAGGCCATGGTATTTTCCTATGTCATTGATTTTAGCTGGGGTGCATAACATTAAGGTGGCACAACTGTTATATCCTGTACAATGTAATTGAGAATATAATGTCAGCAGAAGGGGTGTGATAAAAAATGTGAATCAATATATGGAGAAAAACTGTGGGATTTCTGTTCTGTTTTAGAAAAAAACGTAGAAATGTCAAAATCTAAATGTCCTAATTGTATTACATAGGCCTAAAGGTAATAATATTATTTTATGTTCTTTGTTTATTATGGTAGGAGGAAAGCAATGCTTATCAATAATGTCCTTGCATTTATTGGTGGAGGCCTGATGGGGATGGCCAAAATCAGCCGGTCATTTGAAATGATGATTTTAGGACGCTTTACCATTGGGGCATATTGTGGTAAGCTTTCACTGTTTATCTTACACTTTGCTGACAGGTAGTCTAAGGTATATGAGTATATGAGTTTATTTTCTTTGCAGTAAATGTTTAATCTTAAAAATTCTTGCAGCTGAAATTTTACATTTAATTGAATTTCTGTGTAATTCAGTTAAAAACAAATTACAATGAACTCACTCCATAATGGTGAGCACATTGTATTATTAAACTCATGAGAGAGACTAGTAACACTGGATGGGTTCAGTCAAGCTCTTAATACATAACATTATAAATAAATTACAATAACATTTACATATACTGTTGCATTATGGCCATGTATTTATATCAGAACTATAATCATACTGGGCCTCATTTATAAAATGTGTGTATGTTTTCCTGTAGCTCAGTGGTTAGAGCGTGGCACTAGCAATGCCAAGGTCATGGGTTCGATCCCAGGGAATGCATATACTCAGATACAAATGTATAGTATAATGCAATGTAAGTCGCTTTGGATAAAAGCGTCTGCCAAATGCATAAAAATGTAAAAAAAAAATGTAAAAAATATATGCACAGATTTGAACTTATGCTAAAATCCACGCTAAAATCTGGTCCTTGATGTGGAAAAGTGCTTCGCGCCACGTCTATGACAGGCGGAATTGGCATATAAAATTATGGTTTGACTATACAAAAATATATTGTGGATAGTTACAATTGTATTTCAGCTAGTCATAATTATATTTTGACTAGTCAGATTGATAATTAGAGATACTGTTTATGCACTTATAACTGCACTAGTAAAACATTCAATTAGAGATATCTCTAAACACAAAGTCTTAATAATTACAGTAAATAAAGCTCCATATATATGGCAAGCCGTTTTAGCATTAAATGCCCCTGGCTCTACTAGTCGTAATTTAGTTTTGGCTAGTCAAAATTCCAATTCCAGATATCCATTCTGTAATTTTGACTTGTCGTAATTGAAATGAAAGGGTTAGTTCACCCAAAAATGAAAATTCTGTTATCAATTACAAAAAGTTCATAAAGAGATCGTAAAACTAATCCATATGAATTGACTGGTTTAGTCCAAATTTTCTGAAGAGACTCAATTGCTTTATATGATGAACAGATTGAATTTAGGCTTTTATTCACAAATAAACATTGATCAGCGAACATAAACAGAAGCTCAACCAAACCTGCTTGAACAAACCTCTCAGGGAAAGCACAAGAATGAACCTCATTGGTTCTCGCACATCATGCGAACATGCTTGAGCTTCAGTTTACCACAACTGATGTGAGTTTATGCGAATAAAGAAATCTGTTTATCAACTTTATAAAGCGTCAAAGTTTCAGTTGCGTAGCTGTCTATGGAAGGAAAGAAAGCTCTCAGATTTCATCAAAAAGATCTTCATTTGTGTCCCAAAGATGAAAGAAAGAATGAAAGTCTTACGGGTTTGGAACAATATGAAGGTGAGTAATTAATGACAGAATTTTCATTTTTGGGTGAACTAACCTTTTAAGATATCTACAATGTTGTTTGGACTATAATCATAATATGCACTGAAGATATCTACAATGCTATTTTGACTAGTCATATTCTTCCATTTGAAAATATTTTCTGATATCTACAAATTAGTTTTGACTAGTAGAAATTGTAATTAATGATATCTATAACTGATTTTGTACCAGTCATAATTCCAATTAGAGATATCTCAAATTACACTTTTACTAGTGATAATTAAATGAGAGATATCTCTAAAGGAATTATCACTAGTAAAAATCTGACATGTAGTGCAAATTTGCTTTGGGTGACTTGAGTTCGAATCCCGGCACGTGGTCCTTTCAACTTTGTTTCCTGTCCTCTCTAAAACTGAATAAATGCAAAAATGCTAAAAACATTTGTTTTTTTATTATTATTTAATAAGGGCAAAATCTCCTGTGTAACCTATTTTATTTTTAATCTAAGCATTTATAAATAAATCATTCCAAATAAAAAATCAAGAAGGGCTGAAGTAGCAGGAGATTCAGGGAGATACTGTAGATTGTTACAGGTAAAGGTCTGTGCTGGCCTGTGTTGTGGATACATTGCACAGCACTTCAAGATAATGGGTTCATCTTACATTGCACTGGGATGGAAATGTTTGGCAGCAGTATCAGGGTGCAGCTGACACCAGACGAGCCCATCACATGGTGTCAGTCAGGCACACGTACACACTGCTAAAATACACGCTCCAATAGTACATACTATATATATGATTTCTGAAGGAAGTGGAACATGATACTGAAGACTAGTAGCAAAGGCTGCTGAAAATGTAATTGTCACAAGAATTAATTACAATATTACTGTTTATATTCAGAGGACTCTTGTTTTTCTTTTTCTTCGTAAGGGTTGGCATCGGGATTGGTGCCAATGTATGTGGGTGAGATTGCCCCTACAAGTCTAAGAGGAGCTCTGGGCACCCTGCACCAGCTGGCCATCGTCACAGGCATTCTTATCGCCCAGGTAGAGTAAACTGAAGTCCATTCATACTGTTTTTTATTTTCCTTTATCTTATTTTTCAATTTGTTTTGGTCTCCAGTCATTTATTATTTCATTTTCCATATTATTTTTCACTCATTTTTCATTATCCATCTCATGATCTTCTCTTCAGATCTTAGGACTAGAGTCTCTGTTGGGCAGTGAGCAGCTGTGGCCGGTGCTGCTGGGTGTTACAGTACTCCCTACAGTCCTGCAGATGACGCTGTTGCCTTTCTGTCCGGAGAGCCCACGCTTCCTCTATATCATCCGCTGCCAGGAGCACCATGCAAAGAGCGGTGAGGAGCCATTTCTAGTTGCCGCATTTATGTCCCCATGAAACAATACTGCTTTTTTTTTCTTTCTTTTTTTTAAATGTTAATCAACTTATCCCACATGGTTTTTCATGCTTAGATGTACCCCAATTAGTAAATATGAATACCAAACACTTGCTGAGCGGGTGAGCAGGAGCAGTGCCATACCAAGCATTTGAGATGTCTGAACATTTGTTTAAACTTTGTCATTACATATCATAAAATAAAAGAGGTTTTATCTGCTCAGTGAGCCTAACAAAAGTCGCTCAACATAAGTCATAAATCAATACTGCTTAACCATTGGCAGATGATTATAATTTATAATAATTCATAAATGTATACAAATTATAGCTTTAACTAAATGTATAAAAAATAATATATGTAAATACAGTTCAAAATCTATAAAGTGAATGTCATATTATGCTCCACAGCAGATCACAAAAATTGTAATTAGAATGTTATATTAATATAATTTAAGAACTCTTAAATGGTAAACCAAGGCTCGAAATTGTGACCATTTTAGCCGCATATGCTCCCTAAATGTAATACGTGCGACCTCAAAATATATTTGGGAGCATGTGTGCAAGTGCAAATAATCGCTGAAGTGCGACCTGTTTTCATTTCTCTACAAAACGTTTGCTAATTACTGTGTGCCTGCGGTTAGCTGATACAGTTACCGGTCCATCGTTCTATCACACAACCAATTAAACTTCATCTGTATGTTCTTAAGTTTAAAGCAGACTTTAGGCTGGTTAATATAGCTGTCAATCTCCCTTTCATTGCGCTCCGGAGCTACCTAGCGTGCAAAATGTAAAGAGCTGAAGAGAGAAGATGAAAAGAACAGTTACAGTATGTGGAGCCCCATTAACACTTGAATGCAAAAAAAACAACTAGGGAATCACCAAAACACGAGAATGACTCTGATTTTATTACATTTAGTGTAAGTGGCGTTTGAAATAATAATATATCCTTATATATATGTACTGATGGTAAAAAGGTTGCGCAGCCTCTCGAGGAGAAATGGAAACAAATGAGCGCAGCACACACAAAGAAACTCAGTTAACATTGCCTACTGCAGTAAAAATTCAAAATGTGGAGTTTTTATATTTATAACATATGATACAGTTAAAGGGATAGTTCACCCAAAAATGAAAATTTGATGTTTATCTGCTTACCCCCAGCGCATCCAAGATGTAGGTGACTTTGTTTCTTCAGTAGAACACAAATTATGATTTTTAACTCCAACCGCTGCCGTCTGTCAATCAAATAATGCCAGTGGATGGGAACTCGAACAATAAGAGTCGAAAAATCTTGCATAGACAAATCCAAATTAAACCCTGCGGCTCGTGACGACGCATTGATGTCCTAGGACACGAAACGATCGGTTTGTGTGAGAAACCGAACAGTATTTATATAATTTTTTACCTCTAATACACCACTATGTCCAACTGCATTCAGCATTCGCTTAGTGAGGTCTGATAGCGCTCTGACAACAACAGTGATGTCTCGCACTCATTGAAGTATATTTTCCGACTCTTATTGTTCGAGTTCCCAGCGCTGGGGGTAAGCAGATAAACAAAAAATTTTCATTTTTGGGTGAACTATCCCTTTAAGCAGCATTTCACGACCAAGAAGAGTGCTGTCTTCCACCATCATGATTGAAAATGTGACATTGATTTCCTTCAACAGTTGAATAAACAAGTAGTTAAAATTAAATCACTTACATTTTAGATGCAATATTGACTTTTTTGTTCTGTTTCAGCAGCGAAAATAGTTCCAAACAAAGATCACAGCAGAACCATCACGCATTTCGCGTGATCCATCACGCATAGCCGCCACCGACTGGCGATTCAGTTTCATGATTAAAAGTATCATTCTTTCCAACATTTTTTTATTTGTATATTCATTTTTTTTAAACAATCTCATAACATTACTTAATGCAGTTTAAATTTTTCAGTGTAAATTATTTAATTTAATTGGTAACATCCCCATAGTGTCTTATTATTATAGAATTTATTTGTCAAATTTAGGAATTTAAAATGAAAGATGAAGCATACATTTAATAAGATACAAAAAAGCCCTTTATAAAGGTAAAAAAAAATGCCCTCGGGGTAAATATCACAAATATGCAGATTTAAATATGTCAAAGCTGATAGAAAACTGCTTCAGAATAAATTATATTTACAACACAAAAATCCTTTTTTTTTCTGGGCAAGTAAATGACAAGACTTAATGTCATTAATGCCTTTATATATATATATATATTAGTTGTGGTGGTCCTAAATTGTTGCTGGTGCTACTAACTTTTTGAAGTTGGGAGCACCAGTGCTACCAAGTAAAAAAGTTAATTTCAAGCCCTGTAAACTAAATACACACTAACCATTGAGCTTATTTCCTCTCTTCTTCAGCTTTGCGGCGCCTGACTGGCCGTATGGAGGTCAGTGAAGACTTGGCTGAGATGAAGGAGGAAAAGAGGAGGATGGAGATGGAGAGGAAAGTGTCCATTGCTGAGCTCTTTCGCTCTCCTCTGTACCGGCAGCCCATTATCATCGCTATCCTGCTGCAGCTCTCTCAGCAGCTGTCAGGAGTTAATGCTGTGAGTGCTGCAGTTGTGCTCAGTTAACTAGGAAAGAAAGATGAACTAAGATTAAATGACTTAAAGTTTAAAAAGTTGAATGCATCTCCTCTACAGGGATTGCTTTATTAACTGAATTAGTTTTCTAAAATGATTTAATAAAGTTAGATTTAGTAAATGTAACTGACCCTTCATAATATGGTGGCACAAAAAATAAGTGTTGGACTAAACAACTAATGTATAAATATAATCATTTATCACCATTTTAGGGTTAGTTCACTTAAAAAATTAAAATTCTGTCATTCGTTACTCTCGTGAATGCGCGTTGGAGATTAATATTTTGTAAATAAAGTGGTAAATTATGTTTGTTTTTTGCAAACAAAGCACTCATGTTGCTTCATAAAATTGATGTTAAACCACTGGAGTCACATGGATTATTTTAATGATGTCTTTACTACCTTTCTGGGGCCTGAAAGTGGTAGTTGTGTAGGCTGTCAATCGAGGGACAGAAATCTCTCAGATTTCATTAAAAAGATCTTCATTTGTGTTCCGAGGATGAGCGAAAGTCTTATGGGTTTGGAACAACATGAGGATGAGTAATTAATGACAGAAATTTCACTTTTGGGTGAACTAGCCCTTTAACCCCTTAAGCCCGAAGTGTCCCGCCGGCGGGAAACCAAACACAAACCCTGTGGTTTCAACTTTACAATGAATGTAGCCAATTTTAATAACTCCTAAGTACTGTTGAGTTATTTGCTGAAAAATAATAATTAAAAAAAATCATAATTTAGGAATATATTTTTTTTATTATGTAATCCAATGTGTCAAAAGCATCATACAGCTCAGATAATCATGTGTTATATGCAGGGCTTGACATTAACACCCGCCAACCTGCCAAATGCAGACATTTCAGCTGTGGCGGGTAAGACAGCCACTCCCACTAGCCACTTTGGCGGGTTGAATAAAATTTCAGCCTACAGCCGAATCAAAGGTAGCCAAGCTCGTCGTAGCACAAAATTACAATCCGATCACAATTCCTTATCGATTAACTTGCAGTTAGTGAAGGGGGGATCGCGTTGAATGACACACAACAAAAGCGCTCTCTCTGTCACGCGCGTGAGATCAGATCTCCTTGCGTCAAATACACGCTCACACTGTTGTCAAAATGTCTATCGTTTGGAGTATCTCGCATGAATACAGTCGGTTATGGCTTAAGTGGACGTAAACAGGTTGGTAAAAACTGGATATGTGTCAGTATATTACATGCATTCAGCAGCCCAATTAAATACCTGTCTGTCATTAATGTTAATCAAACAAAAGATGTTAAATAAATGTTAAATAAACTTTCTGTATCTGAAAAAAAGAGTTTAGGCTATTTAATTTACTATTGTAGGCTATTTGTAGTTTGCTCATTTGCTTCTTTGTTCTTTTTATATAGCCTAACAAAAATTACTTATATTATGGTCATATTACCCACCCGTATACCAGCTGATATACCATGTCTTGATTTAGGTGGTCAGTCTGCATTTGAAAGTTTGAAAGGGTTTTAAATCTAGCTAATCAAGTAAAATGACTCAAAATCAAGTAATTTTAGCATGTCAAAGTCAACTTTAATCATATAAAATGGAATTTCCCAACAGCAAAATTATGGCCAGTGAAAATGCTGAGTGGCTAGTAACTTTGGAAAACCACTAGCCACAGTGGCTGGTGAGCAAAAAAAGTTAATGTCAAACCATGGTTATATGTCATTTGAGAGGTGTCATGGAGAAGAATACGAGTATAATTGTTTTGGGCTTTGACTAAACTAGAGCTGGTTTTTGTACGTGAAGCGCCTCAAGACCCGTATGTAAATAATAAACCGATGCTGTATTTATCTGACGTTTTTGCTCGTAACATCATGAAACATGCTTCAATTGTAGAAAATTGGACATCGTTATTTTCAGCAGATTCTCACAATAAAAATGAGTCCAACATCATCATCATCATCCAATAAGCCGATCATGAAATATTGATCACACAATTAAGCACAGATGCTATCACTTGACATGTCAGCTTATATCTTCATGAAACATGCATATATTGTAGAAAACGGCACATCATTACTTACACTGGATTCTCCCAAATGAAATGAGTCCAAGATCAAAATAATCCGATGTGTTTGTCAAGAGTTACTCCACGCGAAAGAACAGTTTTAAAAATGCCCATCAGGGGGCGCCAATGGATAAACAAAAAATGCTACCTTGGTTCCAAATGCTGTAACTTTTGATCACAACGAAACAATGATTCCAGATACAGCTCACATATAGGGGAACATCACCAAAAAAAAGAATTGTCCTCCTACCTTATTTCCTCTCTAAATTATTGCATGTCATATATCAAAAATATTTAAAATTTCCCTTGAGCAAACTTTTTTTTTTAATTTATCAGCAGTTTTTCAGCATGAGAATGTCCAAATTTAATTAAAAAAAAATTAAAAAAAAATTAAAAAGTTTTCTTTCAAACGATACCAACCTTTTGAATCTCCATGCTAGAGATTTGAGGTTATGAGTCATTATTTTTGTGCATGTCACTCAGAAAACAAAAAAATAAAAAATGCCTATCTTTGCTCCAAATGCTATAACTCTGATTTCTGAATGCTATAACTCTTGATTTGATCCAGATACAGCTCACATATAGAGGAACATCACCAAAAAAGAATGAACCTGCTTCCATATTTCCTTCATGAGATATTCCATTTTAAATTAGAAAGATATGTAAATTTTCTTTTTTTTCTTTCACTTTTCACTTTTTTTTGCTGTTTTTTTGCAGTTTCTCAGCATGAGAATGTCCAAATTTATTATTTTTTTATTTAAAAGCTTTCTTTCAAACGATACCAACCTTTTGAGTCTCCTTTCTACAGTTTTGGAATTATGAGTCTTTACTTTTTTGTCACTCAGAAAAAAAACTCTCAGGGCTTAAGGGGTTACAGGAAAAGAAGACTTTTAATACATGTTTTGTTTATGGCAGTAAAGATGTTTTTTTAAAACAGTAAACTGAAATAAACTGAATTTGTGTGTGACATGTTTTTGAACCTCTCCACTGCTCAGATCTTCTATTATTCTACTGACATCTTTAAGAAGGCTGGGGTGGAGAGTCCGGTGTACGCCACCATAGGTGCTGGAGTTGTCAATTGTGCTTTCACTATAGTCTCGGTATGTAAGAAAACAAACAAAACAGATCTCATGACTCTTTAAAGAGGAACTAACAAGATGCGCAATTTAGCCTTAGTTGGCACTTAACTGTGTACCAAAAATAGGACAGATTTTGTAGGCCAGATATTGTTTTTTAAGTGTGGGCAGAGCAGTCATGAGAACATAATAAAATTCAATAATAACATTAAAAAAATCTAACTCCTTTTTGGCTAAAATGTAGCATTCCAATAAATGTTTTTTTATCTTAAAAATAAGATATAATTATTTTTGTATAATTAAATTGGGGGGATCAAACAATATAAACTACATTATTAGCATAAACCAAGCCAAAGTACATGTTTATTATGTGATGCCTATTACTTACATCGCTCACTGTCTGTTTCTCTCTTGTCCAACCTACAGCTCTTCCTGATCGAGCGGATGGGTCGCAGGACACTCCACATGCTTGGACTTGCTGGAATGTGTATCTGTGCCATCATCATGACAATTGCCCTCACATTACTGGTCAGCCCAAAATACGTGGAAATGGATGATTCACTAATGTGTATTAAAAATAGTTACTGAAAAAGTACTTGATAAAGAACTTAAAGTCAGAGGGCAGAAGCTTATTGTAAATGCTCAAACATACCTTTGTGGTTTCACTTTATTTTGATGGCTCCTTTCTGGGGCCAACATTCTCTTGACTATAAGTAACGTTGCACCTACATGTCTACCAACTCTCATTAGAGTGTTAGTAGAGTATTAGTAGACTGGCATGGTTAGAATAAGGGTTAGAATAAGTTTACATGTACTTGCTAATTTACTTATAGTCAGTAGAATGTCTGTTTGGGGAAGCATCACAATAAAGAGTTAGCAGATATTAAGCAGTCAGTACTAATATTCTAATGAGTTAGTTGACTTGTAGTTGCAAAGTTATTCATAGTCAACAGAATGTTCAAAAGGGACCATCAAAATAAAGTGTTACCACATTTGCTTTGCATTTTTCCTGCTCAGTAAATGCTGTCAAAATTTTGAACCCTCTGCTTTAGCAAAGGTGCTGGAACTGTTCCTTGTCATTAACTATTTTTCTTTGTTCATTGATAGGAGACTGTGCCATCAATGAGCTACATTAGCATGATGGCCATTTTTGGTTTTGTGGCCTTCTTTGAGGTGGGGCCAGGACCTATCCCTTGGTTCTTTGTGGCTGAACTCTTCTCACAAGGTCCTAGACCAGCAGCCATGGCGGTGGCTGGCTGCTCCAACTGGACTGCCAACTTCATCATTGGCATGGGCTTCCAGTATGTTGCTGTAAGTGCAGAGGAAACATTATTTTATTCTAGTGGCAATATTTCACTAACCTACCTATGTCAAACGTGTCTTAAATCCATCCAACTCAATCTCTCCTTACAACAGAACCTGTGTGGTCCATATGTTTTCCTCATCTTTGCTGCGCTCCTCCTTTTCTTCCTTATCTTCACATTCTTCCGAGTTCCTGAGACAAGAGGCAAGACTTTTGACCAGATCTCAGCCACCTTCCATGGTCATCCACAAAACATGATGGACATGGACCTGGGCCTGGATCAAGGGAAACACAGTACAGAGCTGGACTACCTAGGATCTGATGGGACAGAGAACTGAAGCCTGAGAGTGAGAGAGACTGTGGATGGGGGCCAGAATCACCACAACTTACTGTTCTTTGTGGCTTGGAGAGGAAAATAGGTTGCATACCAAAAAGACAACATTACTACTCAGAAGAGACTATGTGGTCTTTGGAAATTAAGTATTATAAAGAAAGGATGTTGGACTTTGGGAGAAAGTGCAATGTTGTTTGAAAAGGAGCGAGACTTGAGATTTGGAATTCTGCACTTTAGCTGCACAAAGGTTTCCATACACCACAAAGCCAGCTATGCTTTTGCATACAATTATAGTAGATCATAGACTGTTCTTTTCATTTTAGCCTTCTTTAAGGATAATGGACCTTTTTCACATTTTCAGGGTTTTTAGAAGCGCAAGTCTTCATAGTTGGGTAAACTTCTATAGCGGTGAATGGAAGATGACAGCAAATAGAAGTTATTTATTTCTATCTGCTCCAATTGCATAAGCAACAAATCTGTGATAGTGTTTCCACAAGAGGGAAAAATATGAAGAATTTGATTACAGCAGTCAGAAGAGAATAAGATGTAAAATTAGCCGCTACTCCTCAGCTGTTGTATTGAAAAGACCCTCGAAACAGCATTGATTCGTCAACCAAGGTAATATAACATGAAGTATAGCATCATAAAAGTGTATTCAACTTTAAAAAAATTTAAATATGAAAAACTTTACTAGATTTGCAATTTGGATAATTGTGGAAACGCATCATTAGTCTGTGAAAAGGGTCCATGAAACATTCTAATACTGATTGGTAACAAACTGTCAAATGCTTTCAAAGAATAAAATGCTTCCAAAGTTTTTGCACAAAGCTAACATTTTACCAGTAGATTTTAAAGCTTATATCATGCATATTCAACACACATTAGAGAAGCTAGTTATTTCAAACAAGAACCAAATCAAATCAGTTTCAAAGACAGAATCAAACATTAAAACATGCACATTTTGTAATTTCAGACATGTATAACTTCATATTATATAGAAAATAGTTTGTGCATTATATATATATATATATATATAGAGAGAGAGCACATTTCTTATTCACTATATTAGAAATGTGTTAGAAATGAGTCCCAGTGAGAAATGAAAGATGTGTGCCGTTTGATGAGTGAAAAAAAGCGGACCTGTATTCCTTATATGTGGACTTCTATTGTCACTATATGCCACATTCTGAGGTGTAACTAACTTATTTATATGATGGAATAAAACATTTTTTCTTTGTTCTCTGACAAACCAACTGTACATTTACAAGCACAGGAAGAGTGACCAGCTTCTCAAGGTTTAGTGCAACAGAACATGGATAAATTGACACATTAAGCTTGTGTCTGTGAAGCATGACCTGCTCAAACAAACCAACCCTGATTCAGTCCAAAAGACACAAAGAAGAGTCAGAAGGCTTTGCAAATAATCTATTTACTCTTTATTTACTTGACTGGCATTGCACAAATCCCCAAAGTAAAGTACATACCAAAAGAAAAGGACAATTTTTACACCAATTTGCATTTTGATTGGATGCATATTTTCCCCTTTTATCTAGTTACAAGTAAGAGAAGAGCCTGTGCTGCGCTCATCACACTGGATGGCATTTCCTCTCATTGATGAACTTAAAGTAGCCGAACTGGTCACGTTTTCTCTACTGCTCACTGCCCATATAGTACAGAACAAAACTATTAAGGGAAAATATTGTAAATATAATGGGCTTTTTAGAGCAGGTTTTTTTTTTTGCTATTTACTTTTAAATGGCCAAGTATGCATCAACCCAACCCTCCCTTCCCCACCAGCCCCTTCCTTTCCATCCATCCCTCTCTTTCTCGCACCCTGACAGATGAAGGGTCCAGACCATAAGCGGTGGATCAGGTTAGGGATGGGACGGGACAAGGATGTAGAAGCGAGGGGCAAGTTGTTTGAATGTTTGACGAGACAGGCGAGGTCCTACCCCCCAAACTAACCCACCTGGGAACCTACGCAGTGACAGGAAGAATGAGGTATGAAAAAAACAAAAAAAAACAAGAAAGGTAACTTAAAAGGACAGTGGGAGATGACAACAGTTATAGTAAACAGTCAGACATATGCAGAACTTTCATTTAAAAGTTCAAAACTCAAATTAAAGGAATGTGAAGTTGTCAATCTGTGTATACGGATTCATAAGCCCAGAACACACCAAGCCGACGAACTAGTGGCGACGAAAGCAGACTGCGGGGTTTGCTCACATCGGCAGTGTCTGGGTCCAAAGTTGCCCTGATACACGAAACCGACGCTCGGCACCCGACAGCCAAGAAGCACGTCCGTTCTGCGCCTGCGTAAGAAATGCCTTTCCGTACCAGCAGGTGGCAGTAGCTGAACAGCCAATCAGAATGATCAGATGGCCCGACTGACCGACGAGCTCTGACACCGATCCAACATGTTGAATCGGCCGAAAAAAGCAGACGAGGACCAACTTCAGCCGACGGTGCAGAGCACACTGAGAAAACTTAGTCAGCCGATGAACAAAAACTGCCCTACAGCCGACCGTCAGCTTGGTGTGTTCTGGGCTTTAAGCGTTTATTGCAACATTTCATCTCTTACTCATGAAACGTGTAGGTGAATTTATGTCTATGCCTTGTCTAGGCTCTGCCCCGGTACGGTTTGTTTCGAGCCATTTGTTAGTCTGGTTGTTTGATGGGAAAGAGATGAAATGTAGTTTCAATAAACACTACCAATTCATACAACTGAAGCAGCGGATGACTTATTCTGTTGCACGTAACTGAGGAACAACTGATGATATGGTTTGATCTTTGGTTGACCAATCAGCGGAAAGAGGAGTTTCATTCCTGCCCACATATAGAGAATGAATATTCCAGCGATTTATTAATTTTCTACCCCTGAATGTAAAAACCAAGCTGAAATATTAAATCAGAAAAGGAATGAATGAAGCAAGCACAGATCTTTGCCAATTAAAAACAATTCATTTTCTTCAGCTTATCATGATTTAAGAAGCGAAATTAAAGGATTAGTTCACTTTCAAAAAAAAAAAAACTTTTCCTGATAATTTATTCACCCCCATGTCATCCAAGATGTTCATGTCTTTCTTTCTTCAGTCAAAAAGAAATTAAGGTTTTTGATGAAAACATTCCAGGATTTTTCTCCTTATTCTCCAAACGGTTGAAGGTCGAAATTACAGTTTCAGTGCAGCTTCAAAGGGCTTTAAACGATATCAGACAAGGAATAAGGGCCTTATCTAGTGAAACGATCAGTCGTTTTTGAAAAAAAAAAAAAAATTATATGCTTTATATAAACAAATGATCGTGCTTCCGCCAAAACCACACTTCTGTATTCTTTAAAAAAAAATTAAAAAATAAAAATAAAAAATAAAAATTGCGCTGTATGTCCTACACCTTCCCTATTCTACTTACGAAACGAACGCAGCGCCAGTTAAATTTTTGTCCAAGTAGAATAGGGAAGGTGTAGGACATACAGCATAAGCTTTTTGAAGAATACGGAAGTGCGGTTTTGGCATAAGCACGTGCAAGGCGATCATTTGTTTATATAAAACATACATTTTTTTTCAAAAACGACTGATCGTTTCGCTAGATAAGACCCTTACTCCTCATCTGGTATCGTTTAAAGCCCTTTGAAGCTGCAATGAAACTAATTTTGACCTTCAACCCTTTGGGGTCCATTGAAGTCCACTATAAGGAGAATAATCCTGGAATGTTTTTATCAAAAACCTTAATTTCTTTTTGACTGAAGAAAGACAGACATGAACATCTTGGATGACATGGGGGTGAGTAAATTATCAGGAATATTTTTTTTGAAAGTGTACTAATCCTTTAAGAATGAAGCTTTTCAGAATATGGAGTAGCTGCTGCTTAATTTCACAAGCTGACAACATATGCAATAATGCATTTTAACAGCAGTTGTAATTTGTTGGCCAAAACACTTTACCACCAGTTTAGCTCAGGAAGTCCCACCTCTTGCCAGGGTCACATGATTTCTTCCAGGTCACAGAAATCATTCTGAGGGCTGGGAAGCTGTAGGGGCAGGTGCCTACGCAGGGAGAAACAGTTGTTAGTGCACATTTATGTCATTGCAAACAAACAAACCAAAAAAAAAAAAAAAAAAAACCCACCTCATTTTTAGGGGATTGTTTTGGGGACGTTTCAGAAGGGGATTTGACGTTAGCAGGCTTGGAGGCCTGGGCTGGGGACTCAGGGGCTTTTTCAGGTTCGTCTCCATCCTAAACAATGCGAGATAACTATTAGCCCAAGATGCATTGTTTTGACTTTAAAACATTTATTGATTATCTGATTATTTGCATGTCCAGCAGTGTCCAGAGAAAATGGCCATTCCATAATTGTGGCAGTAAACATTAATATCACTTTAAAGTCAGACAGCAAGAACCAAGCTAATATTGTCAAGTTCAACTACTTCACTTCAGTAGTGGAAATCACTTACTTTAGAGGTACTGGATTCAGATTTCCTCTGTCTGCGCCGACTAAAAGGTCTGCGGGGTTTCCGGGGCTGCCCTTCTGTTTGCTCCCCATTGGTCTGGCCCTCTTTAGGGGGCGACTCTTGCTCTTCTACAGGGGCAGCTGTCTCTTGAGCCTCTCCAGGGGGTGGCCGGGGACGGAACGGCCTGGGCATCACAGAGAGACTTTCGCATTTGCATGAAATACAATAAATGAGCACAGGCTATCTTGAATATTTAAGGCAATGCAATGAAAGACCTCTGGAAGACCTCTGAAGGCATCATGGAAATGAATAGTCAAGTCACATTTATATATCGCACTTTACACAATGCAGATTGTTTCAAAGCAGCTTCACAGTAATAAACAAGGAAATTACGACGCAAATAATGACGCAAACTTCATCAAATGAGAAATTCTGCTGCAAGTCAGTTCAGTGGGTAAAGCTCCTCAATAATGAAATGAGTTCAATTCAGCTATAAGCAGCTCTACAGAAGACAATGTCATTATTCAGCTGGAATCAGGTCAGTTTTGATTCTGACATCTTTACCAAAAAGCAAGGTTACCTATGGAACCCCTACACGGTGGATAAAAGAAAAAAGAAAAAAAAAGATTGGAGGAAAAATAAGCTTTTGCGTTCTTTCGCAAAACCTTTGCATTCCCCAGATAAACATTTGCGAGTTTTTTTTTTTTCGTTCACCATGCCTCTTTAGTGGCTCGGTATTTACCAGAACACATTCAAACTTTATAAACAGGCTTTATAAATTAAATAAAATTATATATAAAACTACATATTACTCAACTTTTTCCAGACTTAAATACACTTTTCAAAAATGTAGGGCATCTTAATAAATACTCATTTCCATTTTTCCTTTCAACTGAGCACCACTATGTGAATTTAACTCAAGACAACACTGTTTCCAGTCTCAAATAAGGTCTGTATATACAAGTGGTGATATGAACCTTCGAAATCGTGGTCTGAACCTGCGAGGTGGCGGCCTCTGCTGGGCACCATCTACTTCCTCGTTTTTCTCTCCTGCTTCTCCCTAGAGCAGAGGCAAGAAAACAGCAAAACTCACTGACCGGCTGTGTGCAGTTTTAAAACAAAATGAGCTAAAGTTTAAAGGCTTAATATCACATTCAATATTGAAAGTTCACATTGAACAATTTAACTCATGTAATCTATGAAATGTCACAAAGACCTACACAATTCACTAACAAGGTTTAAAAAACAACAAAAAAAAATTTAAAAAATAAATAAATAAAAAAAAGGTAGACCTTCGGATAAAACAGCAACCAAACGACCTCACCTCGCCTTGTGGCGGAACAGGTCTCCTGCGTGGACGCTGGCGCCGAGGTCGTGGCTGAGGGGCTCCTTTCTCTTCACCGTCCTCTCCCTCAGTTGTGGGACCAGCTGGAGCACCCCCAGCTTTCTCCTCTCCTTCAGTAGGACGTGCATTACGGGGGTAAAAGCGTCTACGAAATCTGCGTTTATTGGGGGCGTATCGGCTGCCCTTCACAGGTATACCCCCTGGACCGGTCACATTCGCTGCCTCTGAGCCCTAAAGCAAATGGCCAGTTTTAGAGAGAAAATTAAGCTATAAAACTCACAATATTCCTCAACACTATTTTGATTCATCCCGAACCACTTACTTTAGCTGCTTCGACAACATCAAACTCCACAACCTCACCGTCCCCCACACTTCTGAGGAACTTTCTTGGATTATTCTTTTTTATTGCAGTCTGCTCAAAGGGAAAAGGCATATCCTTAGCATAACATTTATTTTCCATCAGCGATGAGTGGGTTAAGTTGCAAGTCAATCCATTTATGAAGTGAATGTTGACATCTTAGGAGCACTTGAAATCTAGGATTTCTGTATAGGCGATACATCTTGGTAGATTTTCTTTGTCATTACGCTTACGCAGAATGTCCTACGCCTTCCCTATTCTACTTACGGAAAAAAACTAAACTGGTGCTGCGTTCGTTCCGTAAGTAGAATAGGAAAGGCGTAGGACATACAGAATAAGCGTTTTGAAAAATGCAGAAATGGGAAGTACGTTCAAGGCGATATTTTGTGTTTATAAAGCATAAACGGTTGTATTTTTTCGAAAATGACCGATCGTTTTGCTAGATAAGACCCTTATTTCTCGTCTGGTATCGTTTAAAGCCCTTTGAAGCTGCACTGAAACTGAAATTTTGACCTTCATCCATCTGGAGGCCATTGAAGTCCACTATATGGAGAAAAATCCTGGAATGTTTTCATCAAAAACCTTAATTTCTTTTCGACTGAAGAAAGAAGGACATGAACATCTTGGATGACATCGGGGTGAGTAAATTATCAGGAAAAGTTTATTTAAAAGTGAACTAATCCTTTAAGTACTCACCCTCATGTCATCCCAAACCCATAAGACCTTCGTTCATCTTCGGATCACAAATTAAGATATTTTTGATGAAATCCGAAGGTATCTGAACCACACATAGGCAGCAACGACATTGCACCCTTTGATGTCCAGAAAGGTAGCAAAGACATTGTTAAAATAGTCCATGTGACTACAGTGATTCAACCTCAATGTTGAAAGCGACGAGAATACTTTGTGCACAAAAAAAAAAAAAAGACTTTAACAACGGCCAATAAAGAGTCGGCATTCGAACGTAAACACGGAAGCCTGCAATGCGTTCACTACGTCAACTGCATATGACAACAGTTAAATTTGTTCTTGTCGCTTCTTTAACATTTAAGGCTGAAACACTGTAGTCACATGGACTATTTTAACAATGTCTTTACTACCTTTCTGGACCTTAAAATGTGCAATGATGTTGCTGCCAATGTGTGGTTAAGAAACCCTCAAAAATATCTTAATTTGTGTTCCGAAGATGAACGAAGGTCTTACGAGTTTGGGACGACATGAGGGTCAGTACATAATGACAGAAATTTCATTTTTTGGGTGAACTAACCCTTTAGCATCTGTTTAAAAGAGAGTAGTGGCATTACTTCACCAGAAAATTATTTAAAATAGTTTAAATTAAAAGGTTGCAATGTATTTATAAAGTAAACGCATTACCTGATGAACAAATACATCTTCCTTAGTATCGTTTCTGTAGAACAAAAAAGGGAATTCAATAAAATTTTAAACAGACTAAGATTTTAACCAATATTTTTTTTTTTTGAAAACATCATTTGATATTGTGAAGGCAAAAAAATTTAAATAAAAAAAAAATTGAAAAGGAAAAGGAAAGGAAAGGAATTTAAATGCTTTCTTAGTGATATGATTATATACAGATGGGGTCCAGGAGTCTGAGATCACTTTGAAAATCTGGGCTTTTATCATATAAACCTGGAAACAACGTTTTAGAATTAAAAAAAATTCTCAAATCAAATGTGTTACATTGTAATGAAAGTGGTCGTTCTGAATTAAACACACACACACACTTGGTGGTCTCAGACGTTTGGACCCCACAGTATTTGACACCCGTCAGACTGAATCTGTGCATAGGAGTCCTTTCAGCATTATGAACCTACCTATTGATAAAGCCGTATCCATTGCGCACATTGAACCATTTCACAGTTCCTTGCACACCGGTTGCTGCAACAGATCATAAAAAATAATGATTGAGAAGATCTTTGTTGGTGTGATCTGACAAGATTCGTATGATGAAGCAAAGCCCGGTAAACAGACTCCTTTGAACACTGTGGGCCATGTGTGTGAATTATTAACTATCAACTTTGAAACCTTTCAACCACTTAGGTCGTTCAGACGCGGGTCACAGATGTATCCAAGACATAAAGAAAGACGAAAACACACGTTTTTGCACAAGATGAGGTTTTCTCATTGGATATATGCGACTCAAGGATAAACAGTAAATTATGGCTAATAATGTAAAGCTTTTACTTAACGACATGCAACACACCTGCAGTTAAATCCCTCCCACATAAAGCACATGGTGACAGCGCGCAGAAATGTGGGTCATCAACGCACTTTCACTGTGTAAATAACCAAACGCAGCTTCAAATATGAATTACTTCAGATCATACTAGACATGCTACTTCAATTTCTCTTTATGCTGTTGTTACAGAAACAGAATAAATCCCAACAAGAGATCGCTCAGTGAAGAGTAACTCGAGAATAAATGGTAAAAACAAGTCCCACAGAGGAAGGTAACCATGTGGTAAAAAGCATTTATCGACAACTTTATCGATGGTAGGCTATATGCAAAGTCGCCTCAAAAATAAAACCATTTTCTGAAAAACGATACGGTCGAATTCTAAAGCCAGTCAGTCGCGGCTCATTCCATAAACCTGAGGTGTTCATTACTTAAATAAATGTACCATTGTAACTAAACCCTACCGATAACTTTTCTCTCGGGCTGAGGTTGCTCAGACGCCTCTGTGTCGCTCATCTTCTCTCTCTAGATTTAACCCCCTCCCTCCGACTCGCCAAACTTTTACTTGAGAGGCCACCTCAAACTTTTTATCCCGATTCTCTGTCAGGAAGGATCTACTCAGCCTGGATTTAATTGGTGTTCAAGCGACCAATCCGCGAGTTTTATCTTCATTCTCGCGTGATTAATTGGGAGTCAGCGTATGTCTCGCGCGAAAACCAACTTGTTCTTCACACTTCATTACGACTTTTGAAAGAATTATTGACAACAAGATGCTAATGTTTTCTAAATGTTATTTTATTAGTCATAATCCAGCTTCAGTCCGTCTGTATAATGCCTCCTCTTCTGTCACACCTCTATCTATCTATCTATCTATCTATCTATCTATCTATCTATCTATCTATCTATCTATCTATCTATCTATCTATCTATCTATCTATCTATCTATTCAATTCAAAATTGCGTTATTGGCATGACTGTAAATAATACAATATTGCCAAAGCATATATACATAAAACAATAATAAAAACATCTGTATAATAGAAGAAAATATTATCAAATATTATAACACTATCAAATATTATAACATAACTTAAACTTAAATTAACAGTCTGTCTATCTATCTATCTATCTATCTATCTGATATTTTTATATGCCTCTTTCAAAACATTAACATGTACTTTGTAATGGTGACATGAAATACATCAGACGAGTGCACCTGTTTCTCCGTGAAGATATCTAGTAGTGTAGCTGTTGATAGAAAATCGGACAAATCAAAAATAAGTCAGCCTGGTGATTTGATGGGATATAATAGTTTAATATCGTTGTGCCTGGTTATGGCCCTGCTTTTTTTACCCAATATGCCTTGCACAAGCCCTTCGACACATAGGTCACCAGATTCAAGTTTCACTTGACTATTTTTATCTAAACGACTTGACAACACTGTGGGTGCCATGCATTTGCTCATTTCTTCCAACACATTATAATTTGATTGGACAATCATTATTTTATTCACTAGTTTCCTCTATTTTTTATTTTTTTTTAAATCTGTGAAACACTGGTTGCAACCATGTTAAAAGGTATGAAAATGCAATGTTTTTATACGTTTTAAGGTCTCCATATTGGATTTTTACAAAACTTCTCAGTACAGAACTTAATGTATTTCTCTCTGATGTATAATGAGATGCAAGTTGCATTTGATAAGGTGCGTAATGCTATGAAGAATCCCACTGTGTCTATCTTTATGCCTTTAAGCTAGTGATGTTTACATCATGAGCGAGAGAAAGACGAAACACTGTAAAAAATTATTTTCATGATTTATCACAACATTTTTTCTTTTGTCAATGAACTCAAAATTTTAAGTAAACCAGGTAACTTACTTTTTTTAAGTTAAACCAACTATTTTTTTTACAGTGAAGTCACACGCAGACATTCAACCTTTGACCTATGCAGTAAACAAAAGTTATATGAATATAAAATAGTTGTAGATCTTTATTTTTTAAATTCGCACTATTGACTCTTCCAGTCAGAGACGAGGCGTACTCTGCACGATCGCCAATGTTGCCTTATCACAAAACAGGCAAGCTGTCTCAGACCGGAAGTTAGGGTAGAGATTATAGCCTCATTAAAGGGATAGTTCACCCAAAAATGAAAATTGTCATCATTTACTCACTACCTATCTGTCCAAACCTGTTAGACTTTTGTTTATCTTCAGAACACAAGTGAAGAAATTTTTAATGAAATCTGAGCGATTTCTGTTCCTTCATTGACAACTACGCAAAAACCACTTTGAGAACGTAAAACTAATCCATATGAATCAAGCAGTTTAGTCCAAATTTTCTGAAGAGACAATGACTTTATATGATGAACAGAATTTAGGCATTTGTTCACATAAGCACTGATCAGCGAACATAAACAGAAGCTCAAACAAACCTCTTCCGGAAGCTCAAACGTTCTGCATATCACACGTCAAGAAAACATGCTGTCATTCCGTTTACCACAACTGATGTGTAAGTTGATGAATGTTTATATGTGAATAAAAGCCTAAATTCAATCTGTTTAGTGTATAAAGCAATCGTGTCTCTTTAGAAAATTTGGATTAAACCACTCAATTTATACGGATTAGATTTACAATCTCTTTATGAACTTTTTGAAACGTCAAAGTGGTAGTTGCATAGCTGTCAATGGAGGAAACAGAAATCACTCAGATTTCTTTAAAAATATCTTCATTTGTGTTACGTAGATGAACGTAAGTCTTATGGGTTTGGAATGACAAAAGGGTGAGTAATTAATGACAGAATTTTCATTTTTGGGTGAACTAAACCTAACCTTTAATGTTAGGTTTAGTGGTTTAGGTATTTGCTAGGGCGGAGCTTAGGTGTAGTGAATGTTAGGGTTATGAGTGGGGGCAGGTTAGGCAATCGTCCTAGTCTCGTGCAGCCAAACCTTCAGACTGACAGGAGAAGGTCTGGACTCCATAGCAGTTTTCATTGGTCAAGGACCACCTGAAAGGCCATGACTGACATGTAAAGAAACCAATCAGTTAGTTTTTTTCAGAGCCATGTTTAGGGGACTGAAAATGTAATGTCAATAACAGACTGGCATGTAAAACTCTTGGACGTCTTTTAAAGAGTCTATGCCGCAAACTTCACATACTTCACATACAATCCAGCATTTAGTTGATCCTGATAAGTGCTCATTGCCACAGTTGTAAAACCGACTGTTTTCTTCTTCTATGAGGGGGTTTGGCATTACAGCAGGTTTGATTACAGGTGGACTGTTAGAATTCCTGTAGAAAATCTTGTAGAATTCAACCAATCAGATGATGACTTAAAAACTCTTGAAGTGTTTCCAATTTTGTGCGCCATATGCATCAGACGTTCAACCAAAGGTCTGTGGGTGTGCCAAAAAATAAATAAATAAATAAAAATAAAAGAAAATGTGTTTTTGGTAGCTATCATTATATTAAAAGTATATATTAAATAGTTTTTAGGGCCCTATTTTGCTCTGTATGCTGAGTGGGGGAAAGGGCTCTTGTGGTAAACCAGAGCAAAGGCCCTTGGGGTTATTCCAGAAAGCGAGGTTATCTTACCATCAAACATAACATTGATTAATGTGCTTGCAAAGATAACATGGCTGTAAAAGTTTTTTTTATGTTTAGTCATTTTGCTTCCACATTGCTTGAAAGGTAAGCTATATCATATATGTTTTTAATATCTATTTTATTACAGAAATACATTATAGCATAGAAAACATCCTGTGCTTTCTGGAATACCCCCCTGTTGATCTGCTCCATAATCAAGCCCTGACAGAGTCCTGCACCAATAGGAATGCTAATGGATGGATTTCTATAGGTATATTACCAGAGCTGGGTAGTAACGGATTACATGTAATCTGGATTACGTAATCAGATTTCAAAAATCAAATACTTGTAATTAGAGTAAAATACTTTCTTAAATACTCGTAATCAGACTACAGTTACTTTTTTATGGATTACATGATTACATATTATTTCCACAATGGCAGTAAGTTGTTCACAATTCATTAATTTTCCTAATTTTTCATTTTTTTAACGTTTATATTTTTTAAATTATAAACCTGCCGCTTCGTGATTCTTCGAGTTTTTTCCGGCGGTGAGGGGGAGGGGTGTGGAATCGTGCACAGCAATCAGCAACAGCAAGAATATTTGTTTTTGTAATGTTGCTGTTTTCAAAATTTACTTAATTTTAAGTAAATATGTTTTAAAATCATAAGATGTGATTTTGTTTTATTCAGTGTTACTATCAGCAAACACTAACAGATACATTAGTGTTAGTATTTTGAAGTGTCCATACCATAGAAAGAATCTGTTGAGGCTCTTGTTGGTGAATAAAATATTTTTTTTGGAACAGTACAAGATTATCCTACAATATATGTGACATCAAATAAGGGTTAGCACAAAAGTAATCTAAATGTAATCCAAAAGTAGTCAGATTACGTTACCAAAAATATAAGAGATTATATTACTGATTACAAATTTTGTCATGTAATTTGTAATCAGTAACTGATTACAATTCATAAGTAATCTACCCAGCTCTGCCTATTACATATTTGGGATTGAAGAGGAAATAAATTATGGCGATAACTAATTACATGAACATGCTCGAATAGGCAGGGATATTTGAAAACTGCGATCAGTCATACCTGGACACCAAGCACCCATAAAACAAAACAAAAAAAAACATAAAACAACTTTAAATTAACAAACAAACCAACCAACCACGCAGACATGGCAACATGGGCGCTCCCACCCGCCCTAGAATTTAAAGAGCGAGGGTGAACGCGCAGGCGCAGTTAAGAGGAAACGGTTGAGGTTCATTTCATGGTATATGAGGTTGACTTCGTACGGATTGGGAGTGAGTGAGCAAGAGAGAGAGAACGAGGGAGGGAGAGAGAGAGAGAGAGAGAGAGAGAGGGGGTTAGAAAAAGAGAGTTTAGGATTCACGCTTTGGGTCAACCAACTAAACGTGTTGCTCAAACTGAGAGGGGGATACGAAACGCTTGTAATGACAGCAGCGTCAGGATAGCTGAATTGCGTGAGTAAACACAAGAGGCATCGCGCAGCTGATAGCAACAAATCAGGCAGACAGATCCGAGAGGGAAGACAAGAATAAGGGATATCCAGTTGGGTTGCCCCGAAAGCGTGGACAAGGCTGTAAACCAGGTAAGTAGATGCTTAACCAATTCAAACAACGGGCGTGATCCCGCGTAGCAACAACCTCCTCCCTCGAGATAACCCTTCATCTGTTTCACGCTTTTTACAGTCACCTAAACAAAGCAAACAATTAGCTTAACATACAGCATCTCTTGTAAATGGCTGAGCGTCCACAGGACATGTGCACTCATTCTTTTTAGTAATTTTGAATGACGACAACATGTCTGTCTTGGGCGTTGGATGCACAAACTACACTGAATTTGACGAGAAAAATCCGCGTCAAAGTTTCACCGCCGCACGAGGACAAAGATGGGGAAAAAAACTTGATCATAACTCAAGACGCATGAGTCCACAGCGCCTCGCATCGTAGATTAGCTCAACCTCACATCATAGGAAACCTCGTGTTAGCCGCACAGGGTTTCGTTCTGCATTGAAGTTAGTCTGTGGATCTGGTTCACGAGCTGTCATGTGCAGTGTAACGGTGACATACGTGCACCTGCTTGGCCGTGATTAGCGCGGCTGCTCGGCGGGCCTTTGGTTCTGATCAGTGCGCAGTGGCGGATCCAGCAGGCCTCAGATAGCAGCCAGCTCACTGCGGCTGGAGGACACGCGTGTCCATATGAAAGCGGCCCAACTTTCATTGTTCAAACACATACGGCTCTTATTCCCTGTTAAATGTGTCAGAATGCAGGAGTGCGATTGCGGAGAGTTGCGTGGATTACGTCCGCTACATGTGCAACTGACTAGACTTATGAAGCGCAGTGATTATTCAAATTATGTTATCTGTTTGAAAGTCGAAATCGGATGTTTTAGCATTTTGAATGTGGGGGGAAATGGTTTTATGTATCGACATTGTGCATGCTAGTGAGATATGGGCAGTGTCTCTCGCAGCATGACTTGACGTTTGGGCCCTTCCCACGTGAATACTTGCAGACCACCATTGCACAGTAGCTACAGTGAATAAGTTACGCAAATGTTGTGTTTTCTAGCTGTTTAATGACAATTGTCAGTGTTGACATATTATTTAGGGGTAATTACATATTTACAATAGTTGGGCATGTCATTAGTTCAGTTAACAGGTGCCATGTTCTTGTTGCCTTATATAGCTTGCTTCTGCAAACCCAGTGATCTATGAGACTACAATTCATTGATTTAAATGAGATTTTCATTTGTTGAAAGATAATTAAAATTAATAATTAAAAAATAAAGATAATGTGGCACATTGCAATATATATATATATATATATAAGCATTTATAAAGCTTGGTTGTATTTGTTGCAATGATTTTAATGTACACTTCTTTTTTTTTTCGTATACGGTAATTGTCATTTATTCTATTTAAATGTAATCTGTACGTCTAGTCAGGGCACTGGGGATGTCCCTGACTAAACATTGTTCTAGTCGACTAATAGTCGTTCATTTAAGTTTATATTAATTACTTAAAATATATACTGGGGACAATACTAAACCATAATAAGCCTTTAATATAGGTTTAATATAACCTATTCCTCAATCAAGCTCACGCATAAAGCTTGCTGAAAAGCACTGGCAAAAGCAATGATTATGAAAGTGTCTGGAAAAAATGGCAAAAGAGACATTTTAATGATTTATTAATTAATAAACTTGTGTTTTCTGAGTCCATGTCGGCTGCAAAGATGAAGTTGACAATGCTGCCTCACCATCTCCGCAGTATAGTGAACGCGCCTATAGAGAGAAATGCACCTTTTATATGGATTATACATAATCGGAGAGTATTTGTTTTTTGAACTGGTTCATTTAAAAGTAAACATTTCAAGCTTTCTATAGCTATATAGACCCATTACAGTTTCAAATTATGTATTACTCTTATCTGTATGGCCAAAAATTGCAGAGTATTTTAAGTTGTTTCTGCTGTTGTCAGGAAAAAATGCAAGCGATCGTGCCTCCATGTCACTTTAGCTTCCACACTCCACACAAACACTTGGATATCCACTTAATAATAGAGCACATTTATCTAGGTTAATGTTTGAGCGTGCGGTCAAGTAAAGTTATTACTTGCATGTTTGAAATGATAAGCAAAATTTGAGGTCAGTTGATGATAGGCGAACGTTTGAATTTCCTGCCTGACAACTGTAATTATCACAAGGACCCGCCGTTAATGATCTGTCCGCCAAGGACTGCGTGACTTCGCCACTTCCTGCGTAGTTTTTTTCTGTGGCTAATCGACTTATAAAATTTAGGTCGACTAAGCTTCGTCTCTTCGATTTAACATTTAGTTGGCTATTAGGGGGCAGCCCATACTGTTGTTTGAGGGACAGATATCCTCATACAAGTTTGTCACGGTTGTTTAAATTCTGTGTGAATTGCTGTTTGCAATTAATTTTACTTCCGTAATTTGTCATATTTCAGAGTAAAACAGAATGGAGCCAGATTGAGATTGCTATAAGAAAAAAAAAAGAAAACTCACCTAAATAGCTATTTGCCTATTATCAAAGACTAAAGAATAACAAAACTTAACATAATTTAAAGGGACTTTGCTATTATGGCCCCAAGTGATGTCAGCGGAAAAAGGGAAAGTTGTTTCAGGGGATGAAAAAGTTCATTTTGAGGAAAGATTTTTTTTATATTGGTCCATTTGGGATTTAATTCAAGAATACCAAGATAGGTCTTGCCTTTTGTACCAAACCATCTTTCATTAGCGTTTTTCTCAGATGTAACAAATCATCATTCTTTAAGTTGACTTATGTGGTTTAATAATAACCAATGTAATTCTGGCTCATTAATCTTTAGAAAAGACATGGCGGATGCTGACCTGGACTTCACAACAGGCGATGCCGGTGCTTCTGTTACCTACCCCATGCAGTGCTCTGCTCTGCGCAAAAATGGTTTTGTGGTTCTAAAGGGTCGACCATGCAAGATTGTGGAGATGTCCACATCTAAGACCGGTAAACATGGACACGCCAAGGTGAGTGATGGTCTTGTGACAAAGCAGAAAAAATTTAGCTAGTTCACAACTGAGCTAGACTAATTTAAAGAATTTATTTACTTTAAATCTTTAATTTGAAGTTACTTTAAAGTTTAATTTGAATTTTAATCTTTAAAATTTAATTTGAAAAGTACATCACACACACAAAATTATTTAGCAGTCATAGTGTTGAGGAGTATGTTTGTTTTGCAAAATAATGGATTTCCAGAAGTCCCTTTATCTGAGTCTTTATGAATAATGAATAAGGTACAGCTGAAAGGGAAGCCATTCATTCACAAAATATGTGGGGTACTATGAAGCAGATGAAATGTAATTTGATGATTTTGAATGGAAAATGATGAAGTAAACCCCACACTTAACATTTTGTTCAAAGGTTCACATGGTGGGCATTGACATCTTCTCTGGCAAAAAGTATGAGGATATCTGTCCCTCAACCCACAACATGGACGTCCCTAACATCAAAAGAATGGACTACCAGGTATGTGACTGGCGACATTAGACAGTTATACTGTAGAAGTAAATAATAGTGTTTCACAAATGTCTGGTTTTCCACTTTTCAGCTTATTGGCATACAGGATGGCTACCTGTCTCTGCTCCAGGACAGCGGTGAGGTCAGAGAAGACCTGAAAATGCCAGAGGGAGACCTAGGCAAAGAGATAGAAAGCAAGTTCGATGCTGGTGAGGAAATCCTGGTAAGTGTTGTTAAAGCAGCCACCCTTCAAATGTCACTGAGCATATCTTCCTATTTGAATGTTAATAGTTTACCGTGGAACCTCTTCATGTTTCTTTCCAGATCACTGTCCTGTCTGCTATGAATGAGGAGGCTGCAGTAGCCATCAAAGCCATGGCTAAATAAAACACAGCAGGTATATGGAGCTCTCGCTGCTGTGTGCGCATGCTTGCCAGCTAACTAGGCCTGGAGCGACTGTGCCTCTCCAGTGTGCTTGCAGCAAAGCACTTATTTAAATGTTTGTTAACTTGAAACAGTAAAACAAACTGTCTAATTATGTCAACCATCAAACCTTTACATGGACGCAAGAATAAGCAAACGTGCCTGAAACTTGCAACACTGAAAAAAAAGAGGCTGTAAACTGAATTTAAGCGAAAGACTGAATCTCTCCAAATGATTGATGTCTGATGACTTCCATGATGTACATTAAGCTCGTTTCATATCTCTACCAGACACTGAATGTGGGATAATTGTTCTGTAGTGGTTAGGCTTAGAAATGGACTGATTTTATAATTTATTTATTTTTGTCCTTGTCAAAAAATTGATCCAGGATGTTTATTAACGTATTTAAAAAGGTTTGACAACACAAGCTTTCTTTACATATAACACTTTGCTGTTTGCATACTGGCAAATGCACTTTTAAATAACACTTGAGATGTAGAACTACTTTGATCTGTGTCTATGTAAAAGAAATGACTGAGATGTAAATAGAATTTGTTTTCACTACCAGCTATTAATATTGTCTGATGTATAACCAAACATGATGTATTGTAAAATAGCTTTTTAAGAAGCATCATAAACGACCATTATGTGTTAATATCACCCATATCTGCTGTTATGGGTGTGTGTGATAGTGATTATTGTGCACTTTGGCCTTCAAAATTAACTGACCGATATCCAAGCAAGTATTTCAGACTCTGTTCAGTAATGGAGAGCACATACTATTGTAGACACTCCATCTACTTTTAAATTGAACACTTGTTTTGGACAGTTATAAACCTTTTACGATTTGACTTGTACATACTTGTGTGGATATGGACTTACCTTTACCTATCATGTTTTTCTTCTTCATTGCTTATTTTACTTTTATCACTCTCTTTCCTCACTCACTCTTGCTTGTACTTCTCTCTTTCTTTCTCTCAGGGGTTGACAAGATTCACTGGACCTGGATAGGAGAGAATTAGACCTCAGCAATGCTATCCTCCCTCCTTTTTTCATTCTTTCTTTATTTCTCCCTCTCTCTTTCTGTACTTTATAGCCCATCTGTAGGTTAAAAACTAGGAAATAAATTTAATAATCAAAATGTTCCAAACAAAATTTTAATTCTTGTGAACCAAAAGGTACATAAACAAAATGGAATTCATGGACAGTGGACTAAAGCGCCATAATGATGTATGGCAGGGCTGGGGATTTTATTTATTTATTTTTTGAGACGGGCACCTCATAACTGCCTTTAATATGAGTGTGCCCTTGTTGATTTTGAAACTTTTATTTTTTTTTTTATGATAACTGCCCCTAATATGTTCTTTGCTATCTTAAATCACAGTAGCAAATAGCTTTAAGAGGTCTGTTATGTGGTTCATTTTATTTGAGCAATTACAGTGCAGAGGGGAATTGAAAAACATTCAAGCTCAGAATCTCCTGTTAAGGACATATACAAAGACAATGATTTGTGTAATAGGATGCAGTTTTGTATCACAGGACCAAGTGTTCTGCTTAACTTCCAGTCGCTTTAAGCTAAAGACCCTTAGGCAGGGAGTGAAAGTATCGCACAAGCTGGTGAATGGATGGATGCAGGAAGACTTCGGATCATTTTTAGCACCACCCCTTTCCAAAAATATAAAAATACGCTAAGAATGAGACCGATAACATGCAGGAAACCAGAAACACCATTTTATCAAGATTTCCCAAGTATGATATTTGCGACTGAGTATGCTGTGAGGTGGAAGGAGGTGCCATAAGCCTTAGATCTCTTGTTGAAATAAACAAATATTTCTGCCTGTAATGTACTCAGTCTTGGCCTATAATGGTTTGCTTAATGCTTTCTGTTCACGCTTGACAGACAAAGAAACAAGTACCAAAATTCCTTTAAGTTTGAGGGTTGGATGAGAGATTTAAGAAAAAAAAGAAAGTTAATTGTCCCCTTTAAAATCAATTCTGTCCTATTTAGGCCAGATTGACTGTCATGTACATTACACTTGACTACACAGTACGAGTAATGTTAAGTTTTTGTTTTGCGAGATTGTGATTCAAAAATGAAATGGAAATAAACTAATTTGTATTCTAGCAAGACAACCCAGCCAATATTAAAAAAGAGCACATATAAATCATGTTTTTATTTCAATTTGTGATGTTTTGGCTCGTTCGTGATGTAATATATTGACCACAGTGGCATAGCTGCTGCTGGCAAACTCCAAGAAAAAGGTATTAAAAGACCAAACAACCGTTATTTGAGAAAGTATTCTTCATGTAATGTAGGACATCTCTTACAGATTTAACATCTATTAAACTGCATTACTAACACTTCAGACTTACTATAAAGTTAAAATACACAGACAAATCTTGTTAAATTTCAGTAAAAAAAAAAAAAAGTTCACAAGGGTATTGTGGGGAAAGCATAGCTTATTCAACTGTTTGCTCTTTATTTTCAGTCTTTTTCTGGACATCAATCCTCTGATGTAAAGTACCTCCTTGCTCTTTTAACATCATAACTTAGCCAACATCAACAAATCTTTTCATAGATTCATCGAGTATTAAACCATTCCTTATTGTTTAATATCAATGATGATTTAATCCAACCTTATTTACTGCATGGGACATTTATTACAATGTTAAAAAAGCTAATTCAGATTGACTGGGTTTCAAAAGAGTTTTCTGTAACCTGGCACCTCGTCGTGGTCATACTTTTAGTAGTTAATGTGGTTTTCCATGGTGGAAGAATCTCTGTCCAGCCTGAGCATGAGGGACGAAGGCGTGACGTGATGCTTGCTGAGATGAACTCTGGAATGGAGCCTGAAACATCATAAATTAAATAAATAAAGTCAATCTATTTTGTATAAAACTGCTGCTAAGAGACTGTCAATAAAATGAAAATGAAACATGTTTATCCTTGCCACATTTACCAATTTTTTTTTTAATTAACCAAGAGTCTTTTAATATTGAGGATACAAAAGAAGAGGTGTGGATTGAAGGTTCAAGTTATGGAATAGTGATGAAATGGTAAAAAAAGTTAAATCAATAGTTTAAAAGTAGCAACTAACAATGTACAGGTGCTCACATCTTTGACTATGAGATGTATCAATTTCAATTGTGCCTTTTTCCCCCATGTGTTTTTATAGACATGTTATTTTGTCTTCTCAGTATATCTGTATATATCGAGTACACTGTTGCACAAAAGCGTGTGGTGAATGGTCAAAAAAACTTGATAAATCAAAACAACTGACAGTTATTTTAAAAGAATATTACATTATATTATAACACCTGGGATAAAAAAAAATCCATGTTAATGACCTTTTTATCAAATGATGGGCATTCAGAGGGGTTCAATGCAGGTTAGTGAGCTCACCTTGGCAGTAGGGATCTGGACAGTCATGGATGGAGTGGACATTAAACCAGCTGCACTCACATGTAAAGCCTGTGGATGCATGGATCTAAGAGCAGCCTAATAAGACAACACACACACAAAATAACTATTATTTATTATAAGCACATGCGTATAAACAATACATTTTCTCATGGAAGATGATGCTCGCAACTGAGTCTCAGTAAGTACTTACAGAGTCAGTAAAGCCAGACTGCTGATTAGCATGTTCAAGCTGTTTCTGAAGGGGGATACCAGCACTAGGGATGAATCCTGTGAAGATCAATGGAGGAATGAAGGACCAAAACAAAAGTTTGTTTATCCTCGGTGCAATGTTTTCGTTGACACATTAATGAAGGAACTTTATCTTGTAAAAACCGCACAATACTAATCTGCATGGCATATCTCTCGCCAAAAAAGAGAGAAGAATAACTGATGTAAAGTGAAGCACAAATGTTTTAAGGAAGAGCTGAATTAAAGGGTTAGTTCACCCAAAAATGAAAATTCTGTCATTCATCATTACTCATGGCGTTCCAAACCTGTAAGACTTTCGTTCATCTTTGAAACGCAAATGAAGTTTTTTGTTTGATGAAATCTGAGAGCTTTCTGTCCCTCCGTTGACAGCAACACAACTGAAACTTTGATAATTCAAAAAGTTCATAAAGAGATTGTAAAACTAATCCATATGAATTGAGTGGTTTAGTCCTTAATTTTCTGATGAGAAACGATCGCTGTATATGATAAACAGATTGAATTTAGGCTTTTATTCAAATAAACATTCATAAACTCAAACATCAGTTGTTGTAAACCAACGGAAGCTCAAACATGTTCGCATGACGTGCAAGAACCACTGAGGTTCATTCTCGTGTGTTTCGCTGCACGTTTGAGCTTCCGGAAGAGGTTTGTTCTCGCGTGTCAAGCAGGTTTGGTTGAGCTTCTGTTTATATTCGCTGATCAATGTTTATTTGTGAATAAAAGCCTAAATTCAATCTGTTCATCATATAAAGCAATTGAGTCTCTTCAGAAAATTTGGACTAAACCACTCGTTTATGTGGATTAGTTTTGAATGAAAGTCTTACGGAATGAGTAATTAATGACAGAATTTTCATTATTTGGGTGAACTAACTCTTTAAGATCAGTGCAATGAAAAAAAATTAAAAAAAATCACGTGAGGTGGCTTCTTACCTGGCTGAGCAGTGAAATGGCTGTGGACAGCATAACCCTGAGGCTGGTGGGGCAAGAATGACATGCTCTGGAAAGGTGATGCACCTACACAGATAGAAAATGTTAAGGGAGGGCAACTCACCAAGTCCAATTCTCTATAAGCGCACAAATATTATCTAAATAAAATATAGCAAAGATCAGGTTTTATTGTTACTTCTGATCTGGGTGGTTCCTGCAAAGCTGATGGGCACAGAAGCAGCATGTCCGTAAGAGGTGTGGTGCTGGGCCTGGGTGACTGCAAATGGCTCATGGACAGCAGCGCTACTTGAGAACTGCCCATGCTCCGAGGATCCAGAGAGGAAACCTGGCTGACTGGAGAACTGATGACTCTAGACAAGACAAAAATTCATGGATAAGTGTGTGCCAGATATGACCTATAAAATTGGCCATTATGGCAAAAAAAGAGAGATTCAGTATTTTAAAGATGTTATTGTTACTGACAAATTCAATGGTTGCTGGAACACCTCACTGAATACAACACAAATCTTACCAAGACACAATTCTCAATATTTTTTCCATAATCTGCGCCAGAAAGTCTCTCTGGGCATTACCGTTTTTAAAAACAACAAACAGCATTACATGCTCTTCAGATTTATTTACTTACAGGCATCAGAGGTGTCTGAAACAACTGTTTACTGCGCTCCCCTAACAAAGCACTGGCTCTATTGTGACTCACTGGACTTCCTTAAACACACAAAAATAGCATTTTAAGCACAGGATAGCGGTATGATCTGATTAAGAGAACAAAATTGTGTTTTGTTGTACTAATGTCTACTAATTTTCCTTCAAAATAATACAAAGTCAATATGGTTTTGCAGCCTTTCAGTACGTCACCTTGTATACTGAGTAGATGCTGTCCTGAGTGCAGAGGTAAGTTGGACTGATAACTGGATGAAGGCATTGCTGTAATATCACTGAAAATAAATGAACAAATTTATATACACTTGACTTGATAATTACACTTTATCTAGAAAATATAAACTCAGCAAAAAAGAAACATTCTCTCACTTTCAACTGCTTTTATTCCTAGTAAATGAACATAAAAAGATGCAACAATTGAGACACTGTTTCACTGAACAAGTTTCACAGACAAATGATGTGAACATGATGAGTCCCTGAACAAAGGGGAGGGTCAATGTAAAAAGTACAAGTGCGTGATTGAGATAACAAGGAACAGCTAAATAGTCAAAAATTTAAGAGAGAAATGTCACTTACCTTTGCTCCTTTCTGCGACGCTTTTCCTCCTCATGAAGGACTTTTTTAAGCTGTAAGAAGAGCTGATGTTTCTCCTCTTGCAACACCTGCAATTTTTCACCCATTTTTTGAACCTAACAAACAATAAATACCTCAATAAACATACTGTAATCAGCAGATCCATGGGGAACACGTCACACTTCTGCAGGCTTGTTCGTTTAAAGGGCTTGAAATGAATATTTTCGGTATAATGGACCCACTGCCTCACAGTGAGGAGATGTTGCTGTACACACCTGTTCTTTAGTCTCTTCCAAGGACATTCGTTCCTCAATTTCTTTACTTCGTTTCCTTTCCTCCTCCTCTTTCATTTTCTGTTCCATCATCTTATCCACTTCTTCCTCCTCTACAGTATGACAGAGTGAATATACAAACCATCTTTTAAAAACATTAATAATGAACTGAATCTGTTGCCATTAATGTAATAAGGACCAAAATTCTGGTGTGCTATTCAATACACTGTGTTTTCTTTTATTTACTCTTTTGCTCTAGATTGGAAACACACGTGTACCTTGTCTTTTTCTCTCTCTCTCTTTCATGATATGTTTGTGCAGGGCTCTGGCCATCGCATTGGACAGCTTTGGTCTCTCCAGTAGAGCGGGCATCGTGACAGACAGTGGAGGAGCCAGCTGAAGACACACACACGTCTTATTATACGTTTGATTTTTGTTTATGTGACATACTGGGCGCTTCATCGAAAACTATGACAAATAGCAAACGTGTCTCTATATAGAATTAACTTACCTTCGTATTGCTGCACGTTTTCCGCAATGGTTTCCTTTGTGTTCTTTAGAAATCTCTCAGCACTTGAGAAAAAAAAAAAAACACTAATATTTACGAGCGACGGGATTCGTGTTAAACAGCTATATATTTTTTACTATTCAGTTCCGGTTTAAAATGTCACATGACCCACTTCTTTTCCGGTTCAGTGTTTGAACGCAGCACTGGTCGCGTTGAAAAGCCTTGTCCATATCATCAAAATAATATCATAAACAATGAAAAATCACAAAACATTATTTTCGACGCATTTTATTTTTATTTACTTATTTTGTAAACATGCTGAGTAAAGAATGGAAAGAACATTACAAAAAGTAAACAAAAGGTCGTTCCAGAGATAAGTTAGATGACAATGAATAGCAAATTTAGCAAGTTTTTACTGATTTTCTGTTGACAAGTCCTGATATATATTTTTTCATACAACGATAAGAATTATAATTGGTATATTTGCATTTGTGGATTGAAGAATTGACAATTCACAGTCATTAAGTATATTTCACATAGTAATCGAAAATATTATTAAATAATATACCTCTAGCCTAGAATAAAAATTCTGTAAAATATTGAAGACAGACATGAACATCTTTCCAAAGATTGAGCAACTGTAAAGACCAAAATACTTAAGTTATTGTAGGGAAGGATTCACAAATGTTTTAAATCATGAAATAGATGTGCTTTGTTCCTTTACGGTCTACCATGGTTTTGACCAAGTAAAATGTATAAACCTATCAGTGTAATTTAAAAAGTATAATTACACGGATTTTAAAAACATACCAATCACAGAAGAATTTAATACAATTATAGGACTACTCGTTTGGATAAGGGGGATTTGTATGCGTTTTAGTAGTAAGCCCTTTCCTGCGTTACATGTTTCATGTACTTTTGCTTAAAAACAATTGTAATTTACTGAAATTACATTAAATTGTTCAAGATCTATTAAATTTATGTAGTCGTTATAATTTTTGTGTCAGGATCAAAATAGAGGAGCGTGTATGTGATGCTGCCCTCTACTGTTGCTTGCAACTTGTAGAAGCACATCTGATGAACATCTGGATCAAGATTCCAAATGCATTGACTTCTGGGATGCATTTGAGGATTTAAATGGCTTTATTTATACAAATGTCCATTAAGATTTTTCTTTTTTGAAGTGTTAGTACAGAGGAATTTTACATTGTAAATGAACTTCACTGCTTTTTAAAAATCAGAGTTCACCATCATATTGACTGGCACTTGAAGCTTTATTGAAATAAAAGCCTGAAACTTCACAAGTTCAAAAGCCAAGTTGCAAATTAAAAAGTGTACACAAGACTAGCCAAACATCATAAAAGAAAAAAAAAAAGAAGAAAAAAAAAAGCTTCTCTGAAGCCATGTTTGAAAAAAATACCCCAGAAATGAGTA
This sequence comes from Anabarilius grahami, assembly GCA_003731715.1. NCBI lineage: Eukaryota > Metazoa > Chordata > Actinopteri > Cypriniformes > Xenocyprididae > Anabarilius > Anabarilius grahami. Next base: position 3,592,526 of record RJVU01042551.1, read on the forward strand.
AATGCAAAGACAGACAATATAAAGTTTTAAAATTCTAGTCTACAGGGAAAACAAAACTTTTGTGAACACTTTCATGTCCTGAGACAATATTGTTTACACAGTCTTCTGTTGTCCCTTCTTCCCAATAAGAGACT
>RJVU01042551.1:3592686-3618680 GCA_003731715.1 Anabarilius grahami
GGGGGGGGGGGGGAGGCACAGAAAAAAGGGATTAGATCAAATGACAAAACACAAATTTAAACCTGAAAGATGAATTAGAACTTACCACCACCAGCAATAGTTGCTTTAATGAGGGAGTCCAACTCCTCATCGCCTCTGATGGCCAGCTGCAAGTGGCGTGGGGTGATTCTCTTCACCTTCAGATCTTTAGACGCATTTCCTGCCAGCTCGAGTACCTTAATATGAAAACAGGCACGTTAAATAACAGGTTTGATAAGTCTCGTCTCAATGCAGTCCCTCTTAAATGGTACTCGCCTCGGCAGTCAAATACTCTAGAATAGCTGCGCTGTACACTGCTGCAGTGGCTCCGACGCGCCCGTGACTGGTGGTCCTGGACTTCAGGTGCCTGTGAATACGACCCACTGGAAACTGAAGGAGAAGAGTGAAGAAAGTCAACGAATAGACAATAACAGGCGCAGCGTATGTCAAGTTACGTAAAATAAAATGGTTTACCGCCCAAACAATAGTTATAAGCAAAACATATTGTGTTTTATGAATTCACTTCAATCAAGGGCCTTTGTTCATTACGGCGGGTCTGACCTGCAGTCCAGCCCTTTGTGAGCGCGAAACAGCCTTCGCTTTCGCCTTCCCGGAGTCTTTTCCTGCTTTACCTCCAGCCTGAAACCAAACAGTACCATAGTCACTCATCGCGTTATGAGCGTTAACTGAAGTGTTTAAACCCTTTGCATTACAATCATGACCGTATTTAAAAATCAGTAGTTTTCGGATTCACTTGGTTCGCGCTCGTGTTTACACGACGCTAGTTAGCACAGGAGCTAAGCTAACTAGCCACATAATATTATTCAACAAAGACCGGGAAAATAATTCCAAACGTGCTTCAAACCTGTTATGAGGCTTTCCAAAAAGACGTGTGGCATAAAATAAATACGACACAGAAGAAAAATACTTACCATTTTATAATTCGCAAATGACGGTTACTACAGCCGAGCCGCGCGGACACACAGTTCCTCCTCACCCAATTCAAACTGAGTTACGCGCCTTCTCTGTGTTAAATATAGCTCTGTCTACATCCGGGACTTTGGGCTTGTGAACTAGCCAATCACCTCTCGTATTCTGTTGTTTGGCACACGCATTGACCAGTTACATTGCGGATTTTGCAACTCTCACACAAAAGGGGCAATGCTATTTAAGGCTTTGTTTTGCCGGGTACTGTAGTTCTCATAACAACGCGAGCAGTTTCATACTTTTATTTTATTTTTCTGTTAATTGTTGCAACAGAAGATATGCATTGTAAGTTACTGCCAACAATATGCTTAAGAGAAACATTGAAAAGGAAACTCAGAAAGATGGGAGTGGAAGAATTAAATCTAAAGAATGCAATTACTTATGGAATAGTCTACTCCATTGAAAGAAACAGAGCTGATTAAGAGCATTTAGCCTTAAATAGTTTTGATACATTTTATGTTTTATGTAAAATTTAGAGTTTTTTTTGCTCCACACTCATATATTTGCGTCAAATTTCTGAGTATGTCTATTAATTTTCCTCGAAATTATGCGATGGGTTAGGGTTAGGTAAAATCTCCTTATTTAAATAAGCTGAAAACAGTCACATGACAGGCAGCAACAGATAATTAAACACTAACAGATCTGTCTAGATCTCAGTATCTCCATTTATTACAATCCAGTTTGACTTTATTTCTTTAATACAAAACTTCTTAATGAGAATGAACAGATGAATAGATGTTGACGTTTTATTGAAAATAATAAAGTTTGAAGTCACCATTATGGAGGTAAACGTTTGCTTTAGTCTGGCTCTTGACCCTTGACTGACTTATTAACATCAATTTTCCTCTGACTGGAGTGTTTCTGAAGTGCATTAGCTATAGCAAAAATGAAGTCGGTTAATAATTGCTGAGAATTCAGTCATCAAATAGTGGGCTGGTTTGCTGATCTCATCCAGAGTCTGATCTGATTTTATGAAATTATTAGATTAAAAAACAAAACAGGTATGCTGTTGTTTTTATTCACTATATAGAAAGTGATTTTAGCTGTGCCTTTTAGGCTCACACAAACGTCAAGGATCAGCATATAAACCTCAACAATGGTGAAAATCTTTAGCAGCTTGTTTTGTGATGTTCATGTTGGGCTGTTTATCTGAAAATGTTGTAACCATTGTTGAGGTTCATACTTTTATTCTTTATGTCTGTGTGTGTCTACATGAATAACTTATGAATAATGCCTCAAAAACCTTCAAAATATTAAAACAGGACAGGATTTATGCAGTAGTTTTCTAGAGCTTCAATTATGTGAAGTTATTAAACCTAAACAATGTCCTCAGAGATTGGAGAGATCATTAAATCTGGCTACTACATGATGATTGAATCATCAATAAGTAAACAACAGCATCTGATCAGTTTTTCTTCTTGACATTTTTGCTGTTACAAATGTGCTTTAGAAATACACAGTTACAGCAACAAGAAAAACATGAAATTAAGAAGTCAAGAGTCAAGAGCCAAACTAAAGCAAATGTTTACCTGCATAACGGTGACTTCAAATGTTATTATTTTCAATAAAACATCAAAAAATCGGTTAATTCTTAATAAGAAGCTTTGAATGAAAGAAATAAAGTCAGAGTGGTTTGTAATAAATGAAGATGCTGAGATCTAGAGAGATCTGTTAGTGTTTAATGTTCTGTTTCTGTTGTCTGAGTTTTTTGAGGTTACCATTGTGCCGAAGAAACACTGACGTTATGCTGCATGTTGCTTTATTTAAAAGCAGTAATTGTGTAGTTGCTGATGCAGTGATATTTACATTAGTTCATGTGTGTACTGTTGCTAGCTAATTAACTGCAAGAAATTTACATTTTACAGAGCATGTTTCACAATAATGATCCTGGAAATACCTGTCAAACAACGGTTGTTTGTAAAACACTCAAGGAAAATTTAGATATTTTACCTTAATTTTACGGTTTTTGTTTTGGCAGACACTTCTGCCAGTCATTGACTATTACTTTTTTAACAATCTTTAACCATTATTTTCATCAATGTACTATATAGTGGGGAAGTATGTGATTTTGGATGCAGTCATGGGCTGTGTCTGAAATCACCCCTACTATAGCCTTAAATAGGGCAGTATTTGTAATGAAGAGTCTGGAGATAGCGGATCCATTTGCAGCTTTATTTAAAGGACAGATAAATACAGACTTGGACAAGACAGTGCCGTAACAGGGACAGGCAGGGGTTCAGGGCTGGCAGCAATAAGCAGGGTCGGGTCACAGGCAAGGATCGAGACAGGGAGCAAGAGTTCAGAATCGATAGTCAGGCAAGGTTCGGGGTAGGCAGCAAGGTTCAGCAGAGTAATACAGTTCAGGTCGTAACGAGATATCAGTCCACAGATAAACGCTCAGAAATTATCACTAATAGCAAATAAAGACTTTGCGACTAGGTGTGTATGTCTTAAATAGTGTGGTGTGATATGGTGCAGGTGTGAGGTGATCAGTCCCAGGAATGCGGGCCTCTGGGAAATGGAGTCCAGATGGGTACGAATCAGTATTCCGGTGAGGGCTCCCTCCGGTGGCCCGGAGGATGTACCGGAGGAGCGGTATTCGTGACAGAGCCCCCACCCTGCGAGCGGCTCCAGACACGAGGAGGCTGACGCCGGGGTCTACCACGAGGTCGCGGGGCCGGTCTCTCTGGATGCGTCCGGTAGACTCCACGAGGTTGGGGTCTAGAATATCATTCGCATTGACCCAGGATCGCTCCTCTGGACCGTACCCCTCCCAGTCAACCAGATATTGAAGCCTCTGGCCCCGGCGCCTTGAATCAAGCAGCTCTCGGACACGATAGGCCTCCTCGCCCTCTATCAACAGCGGTGGGGGTTGTGGCTCCTCAGCTACCTCCGGATCCCCTCCCGGACCCCCGGAGGGTTTCAGCAGCGAGACATGAAAAGTGGGAGAAACACGGTAGTTGGCGGGTAAATCTAAACGAAATGATACTGGAGTGATTTGTTATATAATTTGAAAAGGCCCGACATACCTGGGACTGAGTTTTTTGCATGGAAGTCTCAATCGGAGATTGACCCCATTGACCCTCAGCATACTGAGGTGGAGGTCGTCGTCGTCGATTTGCCTGAGTCTCTTGTCTCCTGACAGCACGTTGGAGGTGTTGTGAGGAGACGTGGGATGCTGCTCATCTTCTCTGCATCCATGTGCTGATTGCGGGTAACTCGGAGGGTTCGCCTGACCATGGAAATAAGGGTGGTTGATACCCCAGCACACACTGAAATGGAGTCATGCCAGTGGAGGGTTTTTGTAGAGAATTCTGTGCATATTCTGCCCACATGAGGTAACGGCTCCATTCTGTTTGCTGATGATGACAATAAGAAACGGGTAAGCTCTTGATTCATACGTTCAGTTTGACCATTGGATTCTGGGTGATAGCCTGACGTGAGACTGATGTTAACATTTAGTTGTTTGAAGAATGCCGCCCAGACTCGGGAAGTGAATTGGGGTCCCCTGTCGGACACGATATCATCAGGTAAGCCATAGAGTCTGAATACATAATTGCATAATGCTTCTGCCGTTTCGAAAGCTGTGGGTAGCTTAGGGAGTGGTATCAGTCGACATGCTTTGGAGAACCGATCTATTACTGTTAGGATGGTGGTGTTACCTTGAGAGGGGGGCAGATCAGTGATGAAATCTATTGCAATGTGTGACCAGGGCCGGTGAGGAATGGGTAATGGTTGGAGTAATCCAGCGGGCAACTGATGATTAGGTTTGGAGATCTGACAGGCAGTGCATTGATGGATGAATCGAGTAACGTCTTGTGCCATGGTTTCCCACCAGAAGCGATTCTGCAGCAGGTTGAGTGTGGCGGTGATTCCAGGATGACCAGAACTGGGCGTGTTATGTACCTGATGCAACACTTTGTCCCGGAGGTGTGCAGGTACAAAGGTGCGATTGGGTGGACAAGTGGTTGGTGGGACTATTTGTTCATTGGCTTGAGTCAATTCTGTCATAATGTCCCACTGGACTGGAGCAAGAAGAAGAGATTCCAGGATGATATGTTCTTCGGTTTTGTTCTGATCGATGCATTCCGCTTGACGAGACAAGGCATCTGCTTTGGTATTCTTGGACCCGGGTGTGTAGGTGACCTTGAAATCGAATCGAGTGAAGAACAACAGATTCTTGTGATCGGTGAACACGGTGAATGGATGTTGCGCTCCCTCCAACCAATGCCGCCATTCCTCAAGGGCGGCCTTCATTGCTAGCAGTTCTCGGTCCCCTACATCGTAATTCCGTTCTGCCGCTGATAATTTTCGTGAATAGAAGGCGCATGGATAAATTTTCTCAGCATCGCCCTGGCGTTGAGAGAGAATAGCGCCAATACCAGTGCTAGATGCATCCACTTCCACAATGAATGGCCTTTCTGGGTCAGGGTGATGAAGGATGGGAGCAGAAGTGAATCTGTTTTTTAATTCTTGGAAGGCTAGATTTGCTTCAGTGGACCAGCGAAGACGAGAGGATGAGCGTTTTGTCATGGATGTCAGAGGTGCAGCTACACTGCTGAAGTTTCGGATTAATCGCCTGTAGAAGTTGGCGAAGCCCAGGAATCGCTGCATTTCTTTGAGGGTTTGCGGTTTTGGCCATTCTAATACTGCTCTTACTTTGTTGTCGTCCATAGCTACCCCATCTCTGCTGATGATATATCCCAGGAAGGCTGTGGAGGTCTGATGAAATTCGCATTTTTCGGCTTTGGCATACAGTCGGTGTTCAAGCAGTCTTCGGAGTACCATTCTTACATGTTGAACATGTTCTTCGAAGGATTTAGAGTATATCAGAATGTCGTCTATGTAGACGATGACCCACCGGTTTAACATGTCTTGGAATACATCATTGATGTAAGATTGGAACACGGCTGGGCTGTTAGACAGCCCGAACGGCATAACAAGGGTCTCGTAGTGGCCAGTGGTTGTAGAGAAAGCAGTTTTCCACTCGTCCCCTTCACGGATGCGAATGAGGTTATATGCACATCGAAGATCCAATTTGGTGAAGTATTTGGCTTGTCTTAGCTGTTCGAGTGCTGCCGGTACCAGAGGAAGTGGGTAGTGGAATTTTACGGTGATGTCATTCAGGCCCCTGTAGTCAATGCAGGGTCGGAGACCCCCGTCCTTTTTCTTTACAAAGAAGAAACCGGCAGATGCCGGTGATGTAGAAGGCCGGATAAATCCTTTCGCTAGTTCTTCTTCAATATACTTTTGCATGGCTATAGTTTCAGATTGGGATAGGGGAAAGATTCGACCTTTGGGAGGTGTTGTGCCTGGTAACAGATCGATAGCACAGTCCCCGGGTCTATGAGAAGGGAGTTCAATAGATTTTTCTTTGCTGAAGGCCACGGCCAGATCCGAGTATTCAGTGGGGATCTCTGGTTTCTCAGCAATCTCTTTACATACCTCCACAGCTCGAAGAGGTAATGGGTGAATTTGTTGAAGACAGTGTTCGTGACAATGTTCATCCCAGTGAAGTATCTCTCCCTCCCTCCATGACACATGTGGGTTATGCGATCGGAGCCAGGGCAAACCAAGAACAATGGAACTCTGTGGCGCATGAATTATGTAGAAACAGATGGGCTCTTGATGAAGGATGCCGACTTGTAGTTTGAGTTCAGTGGTGATGTGTAATTCTCCCCTCTCCAATGGGTTTCCCGTCTAGCGCCTCCACTGTCAGGGGGAAATTACATTGAGTTAACGGAATGTTGTGCTCCCTGGCAAAAGTGTCTGACATGAAATTCCCTGCTGCCCCAGAGTCCAGGAGAGCGTGTGTGGCAATACACTGGTCATTAATCAAAATCTGAGCGGGTATTTTTAGGCAGTTGGAGGAGTACTTGTGGAGTGAAAGGGGACTCAACGTTGAGGACTTAGTATTGGATGGACGGATCGGACAGTTATTCTTGATATGACCGGCTTGGCCACAGTAAAAGCACAAATGGAGTAGGCGTCTCCTCTCTCTCTCATCAGGATGGACGGGTGTATAGCCGAGTTGCATGGGTTCTGGAGCTGCGTTGCTGGTCGGGAGAGTTCGACTTGAGCGTCGAGTGCGTACCAGATTATCAATGTGTATTGCTAGGTCAATGAATGAGTCCAAAGTACTCCCCTCGTCTCTGCAGGCCAATTCAGCTTGTAAATCCATCGTTAAGCCCCGGCGAAATAACAATTTCAGGGTATCTTCAACCCAGTTAGTCTGGGCGGCCAGCGTGCGAAACTGTAATGCGTATTCAGCTGCGGTGGTTTTACCCTGGGTCAGTGAAAGTAGTTGATCACCCAGACTCCGACCGCCCTCTGTATGTTCGAAAACGTCTCTGAAGCGTTGCAGGAAGGTCGTGAAAGAGGGGAACGCCGAACCGTCGTCACGCCAAATGGCGGTAGCCCAATCCAGAGCTCTCCCCGTTAGCAGTGAACAGACAAAGGAGATGCGACTTGTGTCTGTGGAATACATAGATGGTTGCTGGTTCACATACAAAGAACATTTTAATAGAAATCCCTTACATTTGCTGGGGGTTCCGTCGAACTTTTCGGGGAGTGCCAGACGAGGATTAGAGACGGCTGGTGGAGTGGAAGAGGGGACAGCGGGTGCGGCGGTTTGTACTACAGGAGATTCAGGAGGGTTGAGGAGGAGACTCTGGAGGGTTTTCACCAACTCTTCGGTGAGTGAAGTGAGGCGTGAGAGTTGGTGATGATGCATGGCGAGCTGGCTGGCTTGAGCAGTTAGCTCCGTCGAGATCTGGGCCAAAGCTGCTGGATCGTTTGGCGGCGAAGTCTTCTGTACTGAAGAGTCTGGAGATAGTGGATCCATTTGCAGCTTTATTTAAAGGACAGATAAATACAGACTTGGGCAAGACAGTACCGTAACAGGGACAGGCAGGGGTTCAGGGCTGGCAGCAATAAGCAGGGTCGGGTCACAGGCAAGGATCGAGACAGGCAGCAAGAGTTCAGAATCGATAGTCAGGCAAGGTTCAGGGTAGGCAGCAAGGTTCAGCAGAGTAATACAGTTCAGGTCGTAACGAGATATCAGTCCACAGATAAACGCTCAGAAATGATCACTAATAGCAAATCAAGACTTCGCGACTAGGTGTGTGTGTGTGTGTCTTAAATAGTGTGGTGTGATATGGTGCAGGTGTGAGGTGATCAGACCCAGGAATGCGGGCCTCTGGGAAATGGAGTCCAGATGGGTACGAATCAGTATTCCGGTGAGGGCTCCCTCCGGTGGCCCGGAGAATGTACCGGAGGAGCGGTATTCGTGACAGTATTTGAGGTTACAGCCATTTGTAGTGGTGTCCAGAACCATAGTGGATGTTATCGAATGCACTCATTCAATCCCATAATGCACTGTAATAACGAGTGTACAACCACTGTGCACTCAATGGCAAGAGAATACCCATAATGCACTGTGATGGTCGTGCAGAATGAATTCTTGGGTCAGTACGGGACAGATCCAAATTTGATACTGTGCATAATGGTTGTTCCTGTCAAGTTTAAAAAAGGACAAAAAAGCACCACACAGGTTTAGTGCATTATATTCCAAGTCTTCTGAAGCTAATGAATTGCTTTATTTGAGGAAAAGACGGTATATGACATTGTTAAATTTAAGTTCATAGAAACTCTTTCTTCCACTGCGGATGAGAGGACTGGAGTAGAGGACTTTTTTCTTTTTTTTAATGACATTGTTACAAATAACTGAATAACATTGCAGGTTGAGTTACAGGCCTCTGTGGCCAACTAGGAGTTGGCTGCTAGTGACTTTGAGGTGCGGATACAGGAGTTGGAAGCCAAGTACTCATAGTTGTCAAAAAAAAAGTCAGCTCCGTGCAAAAATTTTGGATCTAGAGGCTCAGTCTCAGAGGCACAATATTTAGATCGTGGGGATACAAGAGGGCGAGGAGGAGGGTAAACCTTTTGGGATGTAAGGCAAAACCTGCACAAAAAGGAATTAAGTTTATACTGCGGTTCCCGGCCAGGCTGCAAATTCATCAGCATGGAGCAGTGGTGCCTATATTCTCTGATGATCTGACGGAGGCAGCAGCGTGCTTCTTGCGGTGAGATCGCAGGAGAGCATCCACTTGTTCCCGGTCATTTTTGACCGGGAACACCACAAGTGTGACTTTGTGCCATTTTGTAAAAAATAAAAACAAGCTAAAACCATTTCAAAACTAATTTCCTGGTTAAACATTAAAGCACACTAGTGTGATAAACAGTGCAATTTTTTTTTTCATATTTTATGTAAATTGACAAAATTATCCACAAATAACGCTTTTTTTCACTCAAAGACATAAGCTCAGAGAAAAAAAAAGGCCTATGATTGATCAGCTCCAAAATATAAATACAAAACCTGTCCTAATTGAAAGAAAACAAGCTGGCAAAAAGACTGAATCCAATATTTGGTGATAAGGTAGCATAACGAGAGATTTATAAGAAATTTTTTGCAGACCGATCATTTTTGCCCGGGGACACCACGAGTGTTATTGGGTTTTCAAGACAGCACAAGAGTTAAACAACTCAACAAACAGCATATTACTAACCAGATTGACTTTATTTCTGTCATTCATCACATGTTAACGCTCATGTGTGTTGCCTCAACAGATCAAATCTGGATATCACAAAAAGCAACTAAAAGACAAAAAAAAACAGAAAAAACTAAAAGAAAATAGTTAGCTTTGTTCAGTTACGAAATTTCAGTGACGGTCAGTTTTGTTACTTTACAAGATTTCAAAGACAGTCGTTTTTTATTGTCAGTCAGTCAAATTTGAATTTGTTCAGTTACGAGATCTCAATACAGTATGTTTTGTTCTTTTACGAGATTTAAATGACAGTCAGTTTTGTTACTTTACAAGATTTAAATGGCCATTTTTTCCATTACGAGATTTCAATGCCATTTGGCTTTGTTTCCTAACAAGATTTTAATGACGGTAGGTTTTCAGTGTCAGTCGGTTTTGTTCTGTTCTAAGATTTCAAACATGGTCGGTTATGTTTCTTTGTTCTTTTACGAGATTTCAAAGACAGTCAGTTTTGTTTCTTTACGAGATTTCAGTGACGGTCAGTTTTGTTCCGTTATGAGTTTTCAGTGACAGTCGGTTTTATTCGGTTGCAAGATTTCAATGACATCTGTTTTATTTGGTTATGAGATTTCAATGATGGCTGGTTTTGTTCTGTTACGAGATATCAATGACGGTCAGTTTTGCTAAGTTATGAGATTTTAATAACGGCCGTTTTTTTTTTTTTTTTTTTTTTTTTTTTTTTTTTTTATTTTTGTTTTTTTTTTTCTGTCTTTTTTTTTTTTTTTTTTTTTTTTCATTATGAGATTTCAATGCCACACGGTTTTGTTCCCTAATGAGATTTTAATGAAGGTCAGTTTTGTTTGTTAAAAAGATTTTAATGACAGTTGGTTTTGTTCGGTTATGGGATCTTGGTCGGTTTTCTTCGGTTACGAGATCTTAATGACAGTCCGTTTTGTTCCTTTGCAAGATTTTAAAGATGATCGGTTTTGTTGCATTAAGATATTTAAATGACAGTCTTTTTTTCCCATTACAAGATCTCAATGACAGTCGGTTTTGTTCCTTTTCAAGATTTCAATGACAGTCTTTTTTTTCCCCTTTACAAGATCTTAATGACAGTCGGTTTTGTTCCTTTGCAATATTTCAGTAATGGTCGGTTTTGTTTCGTTTCAAGATTATAATGACAGTCAGTTTTCAGTGTCAGTCGGTTTAATGTGGTTACAAGATTTAAATGACAATTAATTTTTTACCATCAAAGACGGTCGGCTTTGTTTCTTAGCAAGATTTTAAGGACAATTAGTTTTGTTCAATGATGGTCAGTTTTGTTCGGTTACAAGATCTCAATGACAGTCGGTTTTGTTCCTTTACAACAAGGGTGTCCAAACTCTGCAGGACAGTGGCCTTTCAGGACCGAGTTTGGACACCCCTACTTTACTAGATCTCAATGATGGTCGGTTTTGTTGCTTTGCAAGATTTCAATGACAGTCAGTTTTGTTCCTTTACGATATTTTAGTGACGGTCAGATTTGTTCGGTTACAAGTTTTCAATGACTGTCAGTTTTCAATGATGGCCAGCTTTGTTCCTTTATGAGATTTCAATGACTGTCGGTTTTGTTTCTTTAAAAGGTTTCAATGATGGTCCGTTTTGTTCTATTACAAGAATTAAATGACAGTCTGTTTTGTTATTTTATGAGATTTCAATGACAGTCAGTTTTGTTCCATTATGAGATCTCGACGATGGTTGGTTTTTTTTTCCGTTATGAGATTTCAAAGACGGTCAGTTTTGCTCATTACGACAGTTCATTGATGGTTGTTTTGTTTTTTTTAAGAGATCTCAATTACGGTAGGTTTTGTTCCTTTGTTCCTTTACTAGATTTCAAAGATGGTCGGTTTTGTTTCTTTATGAAATTTCAACGACGGTCAGTTTTGTTCCTTTACAAGTTCTCAATGGTTGATGGTTTTGTTTTATTATGAGATTTCAATGAAGGTTGGTTCTGTTCCACTTCAGCATTTCAATGACGGTCAGTTTTGTTCCTTTATTAGACTTCAATGATGGTCAGTTTGGTTCCAAACGATTCAAACTGTTGGTTTTGTTTTGTGAGGAGATTTCAATGATGGTCAGTTTTTTTCCTTTACAAGATCTCAATTATGGTTGGTTTTGTTCCTTTATGAGATTGTAGTGACCGTCAGATCTGTTCAGTTACAAAATTTCAATGACTGTCAGTTTTCAATGACGGTCTGTTTTGTTCCTTTATGATATTTCAATGATGGCCTGTTTTGTTTCTTTATGAAATTTCATTGACAATCAGTTTGTTCCTTTACAAAATCTCAATGGTTGACCGTGTTGTTTCCACAATGAGATTTCAAAGATGGTCAGTTTTGTGTAGTTATGAAATTTCAAAGACAGTGTTTAAGATTTCATTGACGGTCGGTTTTATTCTGTTACAAGATCCCAATGATGGCTGTTTTTTTTCTTTACGAGATCTCAATGATTGCCGGTTTTGTTTTGTTATGAGACAGTCGGTTTTGTTCCTTTGCAAGATTTCAAATATGGACGGTTTTGTTCCTTTATGACATTTTAGAGACAGTCGGTTTGTTTCCATTACGAGATTTCAATTATGGCCAGCTTTGTTTCATTGTAAGATTTCAATGAAGGTCATTCTGTCATTACTCACCCTAATGTCGTTCCACACCCATAATACTTTTGTTCATCTTTGGAAGACAAGTGAAGATCTTTTTGATGACAGAATGCTGTCAGATTTCCTTCCATAGACTGTCTTTATAACTACCACTTTGAACCTCATTGTTTACGCAGCACATTTGAGCTTCCGGAACAGGTATGCTCTTGTGCGTTATTCAAGATATGTTGAGCTTCTGCTTATGTTCGTTGATCTATGTTTACATGTGAGTAAAAGCCTTTTCAACATAGCAAGCGATCGATTCTCTTCAGAAAATTTGGACTAAACCACTCATATGGATTAGTTGTCTGATGTCTTTATGAAGTTTTTGAAGCGTCAAAGTGGTAGTTACAAAGGCAGTCAGTGGAAGGAAATCTGACAGCATTCTGTCATCAAAAAGATCTTCATTTGTCTTCTGAAAATGAACGAAATTTTTACGGGTGTGGAACGACATGATGGTGAGTAATTAATGACATTAACGCTGCCAAGGCATTGCCTAGTAACATAGAACGTTAAAACATAAGCAGCGCAAAAATGACAGTGCAATCATGAAGGCATATAAGGGTAAATTTGACCCGCTGGCGCTTATTAGGTATGCCCTGTTTTTTTTAATCTGGTTTTATCTAAACAATTTTTAACAACACAGGATTGTAAATAACACAATTTTAGTAAAAGTCAATGACTGCACTGTAAGAAATGATTCTGTGGTCATGTAGATTTGAATTAATGTTTTTGGTTAAAATGTATTCAATATAATTGTGTTTATGATTTTGAGGCAAATATTTAATTAAATTTCAAATAAAAATGGTTGGAATAAAATCTACCCATTGTAGTTAAATAAAACTTAAGCATTATATTTACCTAATCCCAAATGGAGAGAATATTGAGTGAATTCAAATTAATGTAATCAGGCAATTTTTAATTGAAAAGCACTTCCTGTCAAAGTGCGCCTTTTGTATGCAGCTGGCCTATACAAGACATTTGAAGAGAGTAACATTAGGCTACAGACAGTAAATGTTCGTTTTCTTCTACATTGCTCATCTTGCAAAATTTAACTGGTTGACTTTAGGTAAGAAAACGTATTTTGTTATCACTGGGCTAGTAAGAAGAACGCATGTACACAGCAAAAACTGCAGTGTTAAATTAACTCTCCTGGGAGTATATGTGAGACCATACTCAAGAGTGTAAAAGTATTAAAATAAGAGTGTTAAATGAACACTGAAGGGGTGTTAAAGTTAATGAGTTAATTAAGTGATTAACAGTGATGACTGACCATTATTGAAGATACTTGATGTTAACAAGCAGAATCACCAAAGGAGAAAATCACAATTTTTAAGCCACCATCGTGGAGATGAGGGTTTGCTTTAGTTGGGCTCTTGACCCTTGACTATTTCATATTAAGTTATGTTTGAGCTGTTGTAACAGCTAGTCAAGCAAATAGAAAGATGATCAGGTGGTGTTGATTATGTTTTCACATAATCACAATGTGACCTAAGTCACTGAACTCATCTAGAGCCCAATCTCTGAGTTAGATTTACATTATTGATTACAGCAGCACTGTGATTCTACAGCAGAAGATTAGCTTTATCAATACAATCTGAAGGGTTTCACAAACAGTTGTTCTGAGCAAAAAAAAAATTTCTCTTAGGCTCACACAGACATCAAGAATCAGTCTGTGAATCTCAACAGTCAGTGGTGAGAATAATAAACCATGTTGCAGTGCATTCTGGGTGCCACCAATCAAAATTCATCCATGGCTCCCATCATGCATTGCTGCATGAATAAATTATGAGCTGAATTGTCTTAGTAATTTCCTTTATTTTCATATTTTATTTTGTTCTGTTTATGCGACTTTTTAGTAGCTTGTTTTCTAATGTTCAGAGTTGATCTGTTGATCAGAATATGTTGCTTGTCACCGTCGTTGAGATTCACAGGCTGATTCTTCATGTCGCTTCAGTGTTCATTTAACACTCATATTTTAACTCTTTAACTCTCTTGAGTATGGTCTCACATGTACTCCCAGAAGAGTTCATTTAACGCTGCTGTGTAAAGCACAAAAATTAATTGTTAATAAAAATTTTATTTTCATAAGAAAGGAATATTTAGATTTAATTCATTGCATTGATTAAATTCAAATCAGTGTGCAGATTAATTTGTGTAGATGATGATTACTCAATTATAATATGTAGAATTAAATTAACTTTTATTAGTACTATTTACACATTAGGGAGTTTATCTTTTTCAAATAAACTCAATATTTTTGTTTAGGTTATAATTAATTCTGTACTGTTTTCTATTCAAATCTACTAATATTAAATGGATAACTATTAAGGGTCTCATTTAATTAATATTTACTCAATACCAAACCTTGTGAAATTTAATTAATAATATTGCTTGTAATCTGTTGCCTCATTTTTATTGAGTAGATATGGTGTATTTTTTCTTACAGTGTGGGAGACTTGGATATTTTATTAAAAATCTGTTATGTACATTTCAAAAACAGCCACAGGTACATTTTACCCTGTGGTAGTTTTAGTTTTAAAACATGGTGAGTATTGACATTTTTCTGCAGTTAGAAATATTTTGTAACAATATAAAATTAATAATTTTATTCAGTAAGGATGTGTTAAGCTGATAACAAGTGATAGTAACGGCTTATATTGTTACAAACGATTTCTGTTTTGAATAAATTCTGTTCTTTTTAACCTTTAATTTATCAATGAATCCTGAAAAAGAATATCACAGGTTCCAAAAAATATTAAGCAGCACAACTATTTCCAACACTGATAATAAAACAGCTTTGCATCACAGAAATAAGTAATATTTTAAAGTATATTAAAATAGAAAACCATTATTTTAAATTGTAATAATATTTCACAATATTACTGTTTTTCTGTATTTTTTTATCAAATAAATGCAGGCTTGATATAAGCATATGAGACTTCTTTCAAAAACATTAAAAAATAGTAATGAAAAAATATATACAGTGCTTAAGTTGTAAGAACTAAATAAATAAATTTGTGATGTGAAACTACCTGCATGGTATATGATGTGCTGTATGGACTATTTTACACCAGGGTTACACCCCTTATATTCTGGGGTTTATGTTAACCCTTTATACAGTATATTGGGTTAGGACCCACACAGACCACAGTTTGATTAGACCCGCTGGCCTCTTCCCACAGCTACCCAGTTTCCCAGGAGGTCTCCCATCCACTGTAGGCGGTCAACCATAGATCCTCTTACGTAGCAAAAATATATGGGAATATAACGCAAGATATAAAATGATATATTAAATAATACATTTCCATGTATGGGAAACTAGTGCTTATATTTTTCAATGTACTAAAATATATACATTGACCATGCATGGCTATATAATATTTAGACATGAAGACAAAATAGCATTATATGTAAAATTCATAAAGTTATTTCATGTGTTTTATTCAATATTAATATAGGGGGACATCAGTTAGTGTTTAATGCATTATTTTGTAATTTAAAATGGTTTCTGGTATGTTTGAGATGTTGAGGTTACCATTGTGCTGAAGAGTAGAGCCTGTGGTTAGGTTGAAATACTTACAAACAGGTAAACATATGAAAATGATTGGTGAATCTTTGGTGAATGGTTTCCCTGCAAACAATTAAGCCTGCACTGGCCCATTTAGGGCTATAAGGGCTCCTGAGAATTTGCTCTTTGACAAAATGTTGGCCCCTTACTGCAGGGCACTATTAATCTACAGCATTAAATCTGGCAGCACAGGGTGCCAAACATTTACCATTAATGAATATAACAGTTGAAAATCGTTTAAAAAAAGAAATGGTCAATGACTGGCAGAAGCGTCTGCCAAACAAAAACTGTAAAATTAAGGGAAAATATCCTAAACCTCTTTTAGTTAACAATTAGCTAACAACACACACATAAGCTGATATAACTATCACTGCATCAACAGCTACACAGTTATTGCTTTTAAATAAAACAACCTGCAGCATAACATCAGTGTTAGGCTCTAAAGCACAGGCTCTACTCTTCGGCACAATGGTAACATAAAAAACATACAACAGAAACAGAACAATATCAGATTTCTTTATTTATTTCATTCAAAGCTTCTTATTAGGTTTAGATGTTTTTGTTTTACTGGAAATAATAAGTCTGAAGTCACTGTTATGAAGGTAAGCACTTGCTTTAGTTGGGCTCTTGACCCTTGACTTTTTAACTTGAATTTTTCTCTGGCTGTTGTAACTGTGTGTTTCTGAAACACATTTGTTATAGCAAAAGTTGTGAGAAAAAAACCCCTGATGATTCAGTCATCATGTAGTGACCAGATTCACTGATCTCTCATTATTTAGTAATTTCACATTATAGCAGTAGAATACCACTGCACAAAATGTTGTTTTGCTTTAATGTTATGAACGTTTTTAAGTCATTATGCAGAAATTATTTGGACAGAAGCATGTAGACACCCACACAGACATCAAGATTCAACATATGAACCTCAACAATGATGACAACATTTTCAGCTCAACAGATCAACTCTGAACATCACAAAAAAAAAAAAGCTTTTTGTTGATTGTCACCATTGTTAAGGTTCATGCGCTGATTTCTGATGTTTGTGTGAGTCTAAAAGACAAAACTGAAAAACCTTCTATATAATGAATAAAAAACTCAGCATATCTGATTATTGTATTTATTTTTTAAAACTGACAATTTCATATAACACTGCGGCAAAACTAACAGTTAATATACTTAGAAATCAGACCATGGATGAGATCAGTAATTCAGGCCACTACATGATGATTGAATCATCAATAAGTAGCCAACTTCTTCGGACCAGAATTTCTATTGCAATTTTTGCTATAACAAATGCGCTTCAGAAACACTCAGGAGATGGAGAAAAACTGATGCTGAAAAGTCAAGGGTCAAGAGCCCAACTATAGCAAACACTTACTTCAAACTTTATTATTTTCAATAAAACATCATCATCTAAAAGTTTTGTATGAAAGAAATAGTCAAACGGGATTTGTAATAAGTGAAGATGCTGAGATCTAGACAGATCTGTTTGTGTTTAATGTTCTGTTGCTGCCAGTCATGTGACAGTGTTTTCAGCTTATTTAAGATTTTACTTATATTTTATGTTTTTTGTTTGGCAGCCATTGCTGCCAGTCATTTGATTGTTTTATCATCTAACTGTTTTGTCATTGTATTAATTACAGATTATTTTTGTAATTTTACACATGTAATTTAAGAAAACAGAAATATACTGTATAAAAATAGTCATTTTTCTATATAAAAATGTGAATTACGGTAATTGTTTTAATTAATTTTTATTCCTTCTGTGCAGCGTTATAAATGGAAGGTCTTATTTAATTTCACTTTAAATTTTAAAAAGTAGTCAATTAGAGCATGGGCTGCCTACACAAAACCTGCATGGGCCCAAAGGTACAAAGTTGCTCTGGGATAAATGTGGGCAGTCTGCTAGTGTGGGCTGCTTACAGAGAGCCCCCAGTGAGTCCAAAGCTGTGGGCCTCGCCTGGGCAAGCCCGCACTCGCTGGGCCTGTTTAGGTTTGGTGTGGGCTGGCCCTATCCACTGTGCCCGCAAAAAGCCAGCATGGGCCCCGCAGGGGGATGTTTGCAGGTTTAGTACATGCAGGTGTGCTTGTGCTATTGTTAACTAAATGTTTAAAACATATATAATGTTAAAATTCATAACGTATAGTGCCTTATATATTGGCGTGTGTGTATGTACTGCTTATGTCAGTGTTCTCAAACTTAATTCCTAGAGAGCCACAGCTCTGCACATTTTTGTTCCAACCCTAATCAAACACACCTGATCCAGCTAATCAAGGTCTTCAGGATTACTAGAAACTTCCAAGCAGGTGTGAGTTGGAGCTGGTAGGAGCCATTAAATAATCATGTTTCTGTTTGGAACAAAAACAAGAAACAAGATTATTTTTCTTACCCCACTGGCAGATAATTTAGCTTGTTTTAAGCAGAAACTCACTTCATTTTGTTGTTGTTGTTTCTTCTTCCAGAAAATAAAAAGCATCATGTTATCTAGTAAAAGCATCTGAATTTAATAATCATTAGATACTTAAACTGAAAACAGAGAAAAAATTCTAAATAAGAAATGCATTTTTCGCAGAATAAATACATTTACATTACAAACCATGTGTTATTACACCATGACATCATGCTATTAATGCAGAAATTCTAAAAAAAAATCTAAGATGACACACAAAGACATCAAGAATCAACACATGAATCTCAACAATGGTAACAATCAAAAGTGTCATGCCACAATGCATGCTGGGAACAATAGTACAAAACTCCCAGCATGCATCACAACATGAATAAATTATGCAGCTGAATTGTCCTCTTATTTTCTTTAATTCTAACTATTTGCTTTTATTTTTTTGTTGTGGTTTTTGTTCTGTCTTTTAGTAGCTTTTTGTGGTATACAGATTTGATCTGATTGTCTGAATATTTTGTTGTCACCATTGTTGAGATTCATATGCTGATTGCTCATATTTGTGTTTGTCATTTAACTTAAGTTTTTTTTTTTATTTTTTTTTTATAACAGTTTTCTAATTGATTTATGCAATACAGAGTTATCTCATGTTACGGTAAACAGGGTTTGTAATTTAAATGTATTAACCCTTTGAGCGGTACAGTCCCACATATGGGATTTCGAACGTTCAGCGACGTCACATAACTGCCAGATTCTTATGGCAAGCCAAAAGGGTCAGAATTACGCTATAGAATATACGCGTTTACAATCTAACGCCGTCAAATACGGCGTTTTAAACAGTATTTGCGCCGCAAAAAAAAAAAACCCGTCAATGACACCGTATTTAATGGTGTTTTAGTGTGCATGAAAAGCACCGCATTTTACGCCGTCCATCTTGACATATGACGCCGTAAAAAACGCCGTTTTGGCTGCACAGAGCGCACGTCTTTTACGGCGTTTTGCTTACAGTATAATGAGTCACGCCCATGATTTCCACAGCCAGTAGGTTTGAATGGTTTTCACCCAATCAGTGGTAACTGAGCCAGACCAGACCAATTCAGCACTGATCCTTTTAGCCAAAGGAGTCCCTATGAATTTATAGCATATATTTATGTACAATAACCTATAACTATTTTCATCTGTACTAACATTAAACATATTAAAGACTGCACCTCTTTATCATACTTTATCTATTGCTAAGATTTCATGCTAGCAATACCTGCCCCATTCTATGTGTTTAGCTTATAACCCAGATACTTTTCACACTAGTAAAAAAACTGAACACTAGCAAGTAATATTTCCAAAACTATGGATTGTCCCTATAACAGAAGCAAGATAGTGTTTAAAAGTTGTGCAACATATATGTGGTAGTTGATAGCCTGTTAAAATGCCCGACTCCCAAACCACCTTTTTTTTTTTTTTTTTTTTGCGAGCTATTTTTTTTTACGATATGCAACTTGTTTTGTATCTATTAAAATATTGTTGCATTTGGTTTTTCAGTTACATTGTCATATTAGAAAATAAACGTCATAGTAATTATTTTTATATGATAAACATATTCAAAGGCCATCGAAAGACAACATCCAGCTGATTGAGCTATAATAGGCCTATCCATTAAACTCATTTGAAATGTGCAATCCAAAATAATAACGTTATTAAAAAAAAAAAAGAAATAACTTTATATATTTCCATTAAGAAAACTTTCCTGGCTAACCAAAAACAAAATTTAAAAATAACGTTTTGGGGACCAAAAACTAACATTCTGGGAACCATAAATTAACGTGCAGGGAACCTTCTGGCAACCCAAATTTGTTAGCTGGGGAGACGGTGTCATCCGTCACTTGGTCAGTCGCTGGGTGAAGAGGATGACCTCTTCTAGGCTTAATGAACTTATTAAGCAAGGAGATGTGCAGCAATATCTCCTGCAGCACATAGCCTTCTGCAATGAGGAGGATTGTTTTGAAGGGCCAGCAAGTCTTCTTTGCAATCAAAACCTGTACGATTATTCTTGGACAAGCCCGATCACACGAAAATGCGTATCAATAGTAGGAGTTTGTAATCTCGTAGAATATATATGCCAAAATGAGTTTTGGCGTGCTTATGGTACGCAGTTTTTCGAGTGCATGATACGCACTTTATGGCGTGTATATGTAGGGAAAAAAAAAAAATCCGCGTACCATAATATATTATGTATATATTATGCATAATATAATATACCAAATATATTCTACGAGATTACAAACTTGTACTATTGATATGCATTCTCATGTGATCCTGTTGGATCGCGCCGGCGCTTCCATGTAGGCTTATTATGTCTGCTAAATTTTTCTTTTTATTTATATTGGATGATGAAACATGGATTAAAATTAAGATACAATTTATACAAAACGAAATTTGTTTTAAAGAAAGGCTTTCTGCTAAACAAAACTCAATGAAATGATCAAAATGTCTGACCCATGTCTCCCGACATATTGCGCATCTTACATCCTATCTTACTAATGCTGTTTTCTTTCCATAATCATTTAAATAAATAATATTTAAACAAATGCTACATTTTTTTTTTTTTACTTAAATTCATGTTTTATTCATATTACATTGTATTCATTAAAAAAACATTAGCCTACATTTCGCCATATCCAATATATTTTTGTAGCATGAACTCTAAAATATTTTTGCACTTTCAGTTTAGGGTAGGCTAAAACAAATGACTTGAAAAAAAGGCCACCGTTTGTGGAAGAAGTTCGGTCTAAACAAATCGTTAACCGAATTTTGAAGGATATAGTGCAAAATAATTTCCATAATTTTAAAAGATAAAACATACGTTCTCTGATCTTATATGACTCAAACAAGACAATTAATGATGTGCACCTGAACGGAATGAAACAATAATGAGGAGCGGGAGAACTAAAGGAACACGTGACAAACTGTAAACAAACTGAAAGTTCATGGTGACTAAATTCATAATATTATAGGCCTATGGGTTTCAACGTGTCTGAAGCTCCAAACTATAGACTAATTTTGCTGCTTGTTTACACCTGTGTCCGCTTTTTTAATCTGCTTGCTTGACTGCCCCATTAACATTAATAGTTTGGGATGCTTCCCTCATTTGCTCTCTTAGTCAAAAATATAAAATTAGGCTATAACCATGGCTATTTCACCTATTTGGATAATTGTTTAAAACTCTTCCATTTGGTGTCGCGGACACTGTGTCTCTCAAAGCCTCGAATTCAACATCATGAATTCAGAACTTTGTCTGAATTTCATGTCGGGTGATTAGCCTATTAATTTATACATTGATCAACGTCATTCTGATGGTGTTTATCAACCACGATACACCTACCATTGCAGGAGGAATGGTAGCCTTACTTGTGAGCCCCGCCGTGCAAATTTTTAGTTTCCTGTTGTGACAGTGGAACACTCAAGCTTACTTTAATATTCTAATCGAATCACAAAAAACTATAAAGTCTCATACATTACATGTTTTACAATATAAATAAAGTAGGAACAGTACTTGATTACTTTCTGACAAAAGTGTGCATCAAAAAAAAGCTAAATGTATGAAATGATGTACCCTATCATCATGCCTTGAATCAGAATTATAATGTACATTTTCTAATTAAATAAAAATATTATATATATATATATATAAAACTTGGTTAGCCTTAATATTATTTATTTATTTATTTTTGGGCTAAAACTTTTCTTAAAAAAAACTGTACATTCTGTACATTCCCATAATACATTAACTTTTTCATATATATAAGTTTTTTTATATATACATTTAAACTTTATACTTTTTCAGCAATCATTTGCCAAATATCTTCTTTGAAAACAGACCTTGGATCTGTATTCCAAAGCATTCATGAATTACAACCATTTAGTTCGCATGTCGTCTACACTAACTGCTCGCAAAAAAAAAAAAATTATTAATCTTTATTAATCTTTATTAAAAGATTATTTATTTCTTT
This sequence comes from Anabarilius grahami, assembly GCA_003731715.1. NCBI lineage: Eukaryota > Metazoa > Chordata > Actinopteri > Cypriniformes > Xenocyprididae > Anabarilius > Anabarilius grahami. Next base: position 3,614,886 of record RJVU01042551.1, read on the forward strand.
AACATCGCAAATAGGCCTACACGCTTTCAAACCAGACCTGCTAAGAGCTGACCACACCAGCTATTGACGGTTTGGGAGTCGGGCATTTTAACAGGATATCAACTACATGATTTGCACAACTTTTAGACAGTATCTCGCTGTTATAGGGACAATTTCTCGTTTTGGAAATATTACTTAAAGCTAGTGTTCAGTTTTTTTTTACTAGTGTGAAAAGTATCTGGGTTATAAGTCAAACCTAGAATGGGGCAGGTATTGCTGACATGAAATCTTAGCAATAGATAAAGTATGATAAAGAGGTGCGGTCTTTAATATGTTTAATGTTAGTACAGATGAAAATAGTTATAGGTTATTGTACATAAATATATGCTATAAATTCATAGGGACTCCTTTGGCTAAAAGGATCGGTGCTGAATTGGTCTGGTCTGGCTCAGTTACCACTGATTGGGTGAAAACCATTCAAACCTACTGGCTGTGGAAATCATGGGCGTGACTCATTATACTGTAAGCAAAACGCCGTAAAAGACGCGCGCTCTGTGCAGCCAAAACGGCGTTTTTTACGGCGTCATATGTCAAGATGGACGGCGTAAAATGCGGCGCTTTTCATGCACACTAAAACACCATTAAATACGGCGTCATTGACGGATTTTCGCGCGTTTTTTACGGCGTTTGTAATCACAACGGCGTATTTTGCGGCGCAAATACTGTTTAAAACGCCGTATTTGACGGCGTTAGATTGTAAACGCGTATATTCTATAGCGTAATTCTGACCCTTTTGGCTTGCGATAGATTCAAACTGTGCTTTCGCGCTTTTACTGCGAGACGGACGCGCGCAGCTCTTGTCATATATCACAGCTATGCAGTGTTTTCAGCCACATAACGTTTCTTTTAAAGTTTCAGACATTTACATACGCATAAGCACCATTAAAACAATATATTTAGAGTTTATAAAATACACACTGATGTCAGACATCAGTGGAAGGAGCAATAACAATCCATTCATATACAATTTGCCGACATTTATTCATATCAGACACACATAATGGGCCCAAGTGACTACAAAGTTTACTCTATTATTCTTCCAGTTCACTCTATTATTCTTCCAGTTCACCAGCCACTTACTTGCATATATTTCGGGAGAAACTGATGAATTCACCTGCTGTAAATCCGACTGACAGAAGTCTGCGAACTGCAGCACAAACTAAGATGGCGGCGCCCATCTCGCCTTATAGATCAAGATAAAGATAATTTATAAAGGCTTTTAAACGACAAAACACACTCACTTACATATATTTGAGGATCGGAATATCAGATAGTTGATGACATGGTAAGCATGTTTGTGAATATTTTAAATAAAAAAGGAAAAACAAAATAATAGCGATCCACCTGACATACAGTGTTATTGTGGCTGCGCTCAGCGCTCGTGACACGCAAGACGCGTCGCTATGGAAACATTAAAGGCAGACGTTCTAAAATAACGGTCGCCTTAAAAAAACTCACTCTGGGGGGACAGTCAGAATATTTTAAACTCACGCTCGAAAAGGTTAATGGTGAAACCGGTGAAACACAATTATTACTTTCAAATGACATCAGTGATTCAGGCTGCTTCATGATAATTATAGAACCATCAATAGCTAAAAATCATAATCTGATCTCACTTCAGTTTTCTTTGTTACTGCAAATGTGTTTGACAGACACGTTGTCACAGCAGCCAGAGAAAACTAACATATGAGATTTAAGAGCCAACTAATGAAAACACCAATCACCATTATGGTAACTTCAAATGAAACAAACATGAGCGTTAAACGTCTGTTAATTCTCAATAAGAACTTGAAGATGAAGGACAGAAATAAAGTCAATCTGGTTAGTAATATGTGAAGCTGGAATGCTGTTTGTGTTGTTTAATCCTCCTCTGCTGAGATCTGGAGAGATTTAATGTCTTTTTTTATCTTCAGTTGATTTCATCTAAGGCTGTGACTGCAGTCAGTTGTAGCTCTTTTGTTTCCTATTATCTCTTTTATCTGTTTTCTTCTTTCCTTCAGTGATTCTGCTTGTTAATGCTAAGATGATTCTATAAATAATATGTAAAGATTTTGTGGCTCAGATAAGGTCCAGTTCTAGCTTATTTCTTTGATCTTGGTTGACATGTGATATTGCTATGGCCTAATTGTGGCTCAGATCTGGCAAACAGGAGCGGTCCGACCAAGTGCCAACATTCCATGATCATCATGCCACGCGTTGCTATCTGGGATGTATCTAGGACTTTTTTCTGTGAAAAACCACAGGTCTGCCCGGGTTGGAAAACTGTAATGGAGTTTCTCCCGGGTGTTGGCGTGGATCTTCTGAAGATGGATGGCCCGTTCAAGATTGTGATAAGCTTTGTCCCAGAACCTCTGACTCTCTCAAAACCAGTGGTTGACAGCTGGAACTTCTGATGGCTCTCCTGAGCAGGGGAAGAGGGAAGGCTGGAAGCAAGCATGGAATGAAACACTGGAATGGAGTGAGTCCTGTGAATGACTGGCGGAGGAAGTTTTGGATGTACTCTGCCAAGGGCAGGAAGCTGTTCCAGTTGTGGATGATATCTCGAGGAGTTAGGGTTAACTTGATGGTGAGGAGTTCCCTGTTACAGATACCATAATTTTGCCCCACCAGGTGTTTCCTGGAGAAGGTTGTACATGGACGAGGCATCAACCTCCAGTTCGAAGGGTTGTTCAGCTTGGGTGGCTTAAGTGGCCAGGACAGAGACTTGGGTTTGGATTTAAGGAGTGAGGTGAGTGGTAGTGGGTCACTGAGCTGGCCTGATTCCAGATCACCTCGACCTATTGCAGTACTCTCCCCCAGAGAGCAACAAGATCTTCTATCTTTCTGTGGGAAAGAGCTGCAGCTGCATCTTTAATGTGAGTGAGCATTGGAGGAGGAAGCCACTGCAGTCCTCTGCTGAGCCAGTGTAGGGTTCTGGACTGACCAAGGGACTGACGGTGAAGATCAGCAGTGAAGAAGAGCTCATGTAGTGCAGTGATGATGATAGTAACCGATGAGGATGTGGTGAGGAGTGCACCCGCTTCGCTTGTTATCACTCGATTGAATGGGCGTTATCAGTGGTTATCAGCTCATAGATATGGGCCGGAAGGGGCCTGCTGCGCCTACTGGTAGGCTCAGATGGCTGTTATCATCCATCTACATGGTTAATCACCGATACAAATACAAGAGACGATTCCAGATCCAATCAGATCGGAAGTTCACTGGATGACGCGGCATCGTTGCGGTATTTCCCGCCGGTTGATATTTTTCAGGTAAGACATGATAAAAACCGAGCATTTAAACTGTAATTAATTAGTCAATAATCGAAAACAATACAGAAAATGTGTTTTAAGGTGGCGTACATGAGATAACCGTGTTATACATTACGTTACTTGCTTTATGTGAGCAATAACGTTGCTAATTAGCATGTTTTTACGTGTCTGAAATGTCTAATGAGGAAATTTAGTTTAATAGTTAAAACCAAAGTTAGCCTGTAAAAATTACTTTTTCAAAACTGTAAGACAATAAGGATTATTGCATATTGTATCTGCTCGTTAACGTTTCACTGAAGCTATATCATCATACTCATAGTGAGTGAAATATTCAAACCCAAGACGTATTTTATGGCTGTTTGGAAAGCTTGGGATCTTGAATAGAATGTAAGATAAAGTTCTGTGGGTTTGAACAAAGCTTGGCTGCATTTGATCCCACATGAGGAACTTTAATCAGGCTGCTGCTCTATTAGCACACCTGTCACCTGTCTGTCTGTCCATCCAT
>RJVU01042551.1:3632940-3668614 GCA_003731715.1 Anabarilius grahami
AGCAAATTAGTTAAAAAGTTAGAATGATATATATATATATTTCATTCTAACTAGTGCTCACATAACTATCACAAGTCTATTTCAAAATATGTACAAACACACGTCAGATTTTAGTTTTTCAGAGAAAGTGTTTTATTTCTCATGTCTTTTTAGATAACTGGAAGATTGATAGAAATATATGAGAAATAAAACAAACAAACTTTCTTTTTCTTTTCTTTTTTTTGAAAAACTAAAATCTGAATGTTTATTGTAGTGAAATCCTACTGATGTCACTTGCATAATAATTTGGAACATACAGGTGCTGGTTATATAATTAGAATATCATCAAAAAGTGGATTTATTTCACTAATTCCATTCAAAAAGTAAAACTTGTATATTATATTCATTCATTACACACAGACTGATATATTTCAAATGTTTATTTCTTTTAATTTTGATGATTATAACTGACAACTAAGGAAAATCCCAAATTCAGTATCTCAGAAAATTAGAATAATGTGAAAAGGTTCAATATTGAAGACACCTGTTGCCACACTCTAATCAGCGAATTAACTCAAAGCCTGCAAAGGCCTTTAAATGGTCTCTCAGTCTAGTTCTGTAGGCTACACAATCATGGGGAAGACTGCTGACTTGACAGTTGTCCAAAAGATGACCATTGACACCTTGCACAAGGAGGGAAAGACACAAAAGGTCATTGCAAAAGAGGCTGGCTGTTCACAGAGCTCTGTGTCCAAGCACATTAATAGAGAGGCGAAGGGAAGGAAAATATGTGGTAGAAAAAAAGTGTACAAGCAATAGGGATAACCCCACCCTGGAGAGGATTGTGAAACAAAACCCATTCAAAAATGTGGGGGAGATTCACAAAGAGTGGACTGCAGCTGGAGTCAGTGCTTCAAGAACCACTACGCACAGACGTATGCAAGACATGGGTTTCAGCTGTCGCATTCCTTGTGTCAAGCCACTCTTGAACAACAGACAGCGTCAGAAGCGTCTCACCTGGGCTAAAGACAAAAAGGACTGGACTGCAAATCAGGGTCCCAGAGTCTGGAGGAAGAGAGGAGAGGCACACAATCCACGTTGCTTGAGGTCCAGTGTAAAGTTTCCACAGTCAGTGATGGTTTGGGGTGCCATGTCATCTGCTGGTGTTGGTCCACTGTGTTTTCTGAGGTCCAAGGTCAACGCAGCCGTATACCAGGAAGTTTTAGAGCACTTCATGCTTCCTACTGCTGACCAACTTTATAGAGATGCAGATTTCATTTTCCAACAGGACTTGGCACCTGCACACAGTGCCAAAGCTACCAGTACCTGGTTTAAGGACCATGGTATCCCTGTTCTTAATTGGCCAGCAAACTCGCCTGACCTTAACCCCATAGAAAATCTATGGGGTATTGTGAAGAGGAAGATGCGATATGCCAGACCCAACAATGCAGAAGAGCTGAAGGCCACTATCAGAGCAACCTGGGCTCTCATAACACCTAAGCAGTGCCACAGACTGATCAACTCCATGCCACGCCGCATTGCTGCAGTAATTCAGGCAAAAGGAGCCCCAACTAAGTATTGAGTGCTGTACATGCTCATACTTTTCATGTTCATACTTTTCAGTTGGCCAAGATTTCTAAAAATCCTTTCTTTGTATTGGTCTTCAGTAATATTCAAATTTTCTGAGATGCTGAATTTGGGATTTTCCTTAGTTGTCAGTTATGATCATCACAATTAAAAGAAATAAACATTTGAAATATATCAGTCTGTGTGTAATGAATGAATATAATATACAAGTTTCACTTTTTGAATGGAATTAGTGAAGTAAATCAACTTTTTGATGATATTCTAATTATATGACCAGCACCTGTGTGTGTATATATATATATATATACATACATATTGCTTTGCTATTAAAGAGCATATAAAAAAGAACGGACTGCAACAGTTCAACAGAACAGCTGATATTGTGGAATGGCCAGTATGCTTCACTGGTTAGGTGCAATTAGGACATGAACACGCAGGACATGAATTCAACCAGCCGACTGACTGACTTTGAGGCTAGATTTAGTGCCAGCCAGGATTAACTCATTCCTGACAAAATCTCTGGGGGTAGTATGTAGTACAGGATAGTATTATGCTAAGAAATCTTCTAGAGAAAACAGTACAGCTGATGAAGGTGCCAGCAAAATTTAAACTATTGCATACCTAAAAATTCAAGAAAGCAGCTTTCCAGAATTGCATATAGTTTCTCAGAAAAACTGGAAATTCCTTAAACAGCAAAAAACATGATGTGGAGTTAGGCTTTTGTTCAGCAACACTACTTTTCTAGCTGTTGGCCTGCAACTCATGTCTATGAATAAACTGCAGCTGAAACTGGAGAAAGCTTTGTTGTCTTCCAACATTATTTCATCACTGTGACTTACACAACTGTGGTTTGATATTTTTGGACAATCAGCTGTTTATCAGGGTGGTAATGTATGCAGGAGTGACTCTTACAAACACACCTGATAGGTCAAACAGAAAGCCAGTGCCCACTCCAACACTGCCAGGAAAATATGGCCATGTAGCCAAGTATTTTCATTCTGGATAGGACAGTGTATGAGAACCAGGTAACCTAAAGGTCAAATGAGGTAACTGCCAGATGTTTGGAAACTCAAAGAATGTGTTCATCATGCTCTTGGCTATACTGCACATGTATTTATTATTTGTTTATAAATGTTAAAAGCATTAGTACAGAACACTTTTGTTTGTAAATGTGTCTAGTCTAACCTTTATCATTTGAACTTAAATACATATTATGCTGTTAGCATATGGGTAATTTTTTGTGTGTTTTAGCATATTTTGTTAATTAATAGAACATGTAACATGACTCTTTTTTTGTAACTAATTTCAATTATACATTTTTAGAATTTCTCTTCAAAATGTCTAGGGTCTTACATGATCATTAGAATCTGGTGTCCAGTGTTTATAAAATATTTACACATCCCTAATAAAATGGCAGCTTTTGGAAATGTAGAAAATAAATCTACATAAAATCATGTCAGATCTTTTTCTACCTTTGATGTAATATCGAAACCAATAAAACATCAAACAAACAAAAACTTTTAAGAGAGAGAGAAACTTAAATATCCTGGTTGCATAAATGTGCACACCCTTTTATAATAGGACACGGTACTGTTTGTAATGAACTAATCACCAATCTCTTCAGCTGGGGCTGGGGCAGTACACCAAATACCAAACAATTTTGTCACAAAACTTGCAGGTCTTCATAAAAAAGAAAAAGAAAGATGAAGAAGAAGAATTTCATATTTCACACTTGTGCAACTAGGAAGTCTTTTATTTTTCTACTTCTTTTTATTTATTTTTGTCCTAAAAAGCAGTGATGTGCAGAGAGTTCCTCACATACAATTCTTAAACAACGCAATTCAATTGTAAAATGAGATAAACCACAGATCCAGATCTCTCCACAAATGCAAATTCTTCTATCCATTTGGACTGTAAAGAACGATACTATTCTTTTCTGTTCACCTTTGTTAAAAACTTAAATAGACAGTGGCTAATATAGTTTTCAACCGATATATGACAATAAGACCAGGAAATTACCACTCCACTTCACAATATCCAATGAAATTTGATCTTGTTGTGCCACATAACGATTAATTGGTGTAGTGACAATACTGGAAGAGGAAAGACTTTTTGTGAAATCTGTTGGCCAAGGTCAACAAGGCCAGGCCAATGCTAAGGAAGTTGGCAGAATGCACGGAAAGAGCAAGGGCAATGGCAAACAAGAGGCCCCAGAGCCTTAAGAGTCAGCCTGTCCAATTTGTGAGAGCAGGAGTGTTAGTGCAGAAAGGTTAAGCACAAGGTATCAATCCTGGCCAGTGGCAGGGACTGGTCATTTTGAGCAGACCTGGGCCCTTATTTATCAACAGTGCGTAGAAAAGGTTCTATATTTTGTCCTACGAATGAAATTTAGAATGTGCCTAAGTACAAGAAAATCCGTATTTATCAAACGTGTACGCAGTTCTTACGCACATGAGTAAGCAATCATTGTTGATAAATCCCACATGTGCGTAAGTACCATGCTCGTTCACATTCACGGTCATTAGCATTCGGAAACACCTCCAATAAACCATTTATGGTGACAACACTTCCCTTTAAAAATCACGTGATTGTGTTTTTTCCTCACCGCAATAATGGCAAAGCAGAGAATCGCCAAGCAGATCAGCACGATCTTGGAAAATGCGTTCTCTGTGGAGCGCATTGTTTGCCAAGTCTTCCAATAATGCAAAATAAGCCATTGCACTGAGACAAACATTTTTCACAGCTGTCTTTTATAGGGTTTTTGACACCAATTACGCATCATGTTTAAAACTAGACAAATGATAAATTGAGTGTTTTATAATTAAAGGAAACACAGGAAATATGTGGATTGCTTAATGCATACTGTGACACTCTTAAATGCTTTTTATGTGTAGTGTCGCTATTCTACCACTAGATTCTCTGCATAAACATGCTCAGAGGTGTGCTTATATTTACACACATTTCTACGTATAAGTACAAGTTGGTGAATCCTACACTTTGCGTGAAACTGTTCTTACGCACTCATTACGCACAAATCTGTCCGTACACACCATTGATAAATGAGGGCCTTGGACAGGTGGCTACAGTTCCCGCTTCTATTGCGCAAACCACATTGAGACCGTACCTTGTTTTGTAGTCTGAGACGAGCAAGCGGGTGGTGCTAGTTGAACTGACTGTGCCCTGGTAGGAAGCAGTACAGGAGGCATACGAGTGGAAAAATTCACAGTATGCTGACCTGGTAGTGGAATGGCAGAAAAAGGGATGGAAAGCAACAACTTACCCAGTGGAGATAGGCTGCCATGGCTTTGTTGCCCACTCGATCAGCCGCTTCCTGAGGGACAACGGCTTCAGTGTCACGAAGTTCTTAAAAGATCTTGCCAAAGAGGCAGAGGGAGGAAGATTTTGTCTATGGCTGAGGAGGAATGGCAAGAGCTGGGGTGCTGATAAGGACCTTAGATCTTAGTCCAGCGGCAGGGAGACGTTCCTGTCTGCTGCCCCACCACCCTGAGATGTTCTGGGACTAAAGGGGCGAAACATCGGTGAAGGGTGGCTCCCAGCTGATGACCCTGTGGCTGATAAGTTGGTACAGACGGATGTGCATCAGGCAGTAATGCCCAGCAGGTTTTACCATCAACCTGTTTCTAATCATACTGACAGTCCTGCAGTCCTCAAAGTGAGGTCATTAGCTGAATATTTTACAAGCTTGCATTTTAGCAACTAAGCTCTTACATGTATAATTTTCTTTACATTGTTTGACTGTGCATTCATAGAGTATTTATATCCATGGTAAGAGGAGCTGTGTTATAATGATGGTAATTTATAACATTTAATATATAAGATAATACACCGTCTTCAACACCTCCTGGGAAGTTTCTGCTTATTACCATGGAGGTTATATTTTGAGGTGAGTTCAAGGAATGTTGATTTGATAAAGATAGATGCATTAAGCATATTTTTTTCTATTTCATTACTACAATAGCATATTATGTAACTGAGGCTTTATGTATTTTAACAGTAGGCCTACACAAAATACAAACAAAATTGTACATTTAAAATTAAAACTTTAAAACTTACCAAATTGAGTACAAATTTTTCAAGCATTAATATTTCAAATAATTAATTTATTTAGTAAGTATAGCTTAATGTGTTTTAAATGCCCTAACAACCACTCAGAGACATTTAGCAGTTACTAATACTAACATTTGATTTGAGGTTTACATATCATATTATGCCTGCAGGCTGTATGATTTACCAACCAACAGTTTTTTAGGATCAACATTTTACACTAGTTATTGTAATTGATACAAAATAGCATCCAAATAACATTATCAGAGTATCAGAATGTGTTGCACTGTGGACAGATGATGAGAATAGCATATGGGTACTGGGACACCATGGCCATATTGCAGGAACATAAATTTTAGGGGTCAATGTTTGTGGGATATTTAGTTTCATGGGTTTTATTCACAAGTCACAAGTGGTAACATAAGCTAAGAGATGCCCAGAACTGAATGACTTGTGCCTACTGGGTCAATCCATGTCAAATTAACCACATTTTAGAAACTTTTCTGGCTAAAATTTTTGATTTTGTTAATATATTTAAGCAGCATTTTATTTTTACATAGAGATGAATAGAAATATTAGTAAATATAGTTGACTTTAGCAATTCTTGTTACATTATATGCCAATGGTGACAGTTACCCAGACAGCAACATAGTGTGGCCCCGATCTGGCCCACATCTGGTACATGTGGATTACACGCGGACCAGATGTGGACCGGATATGGGCTGACACTATGTTGCTGTCTGGGTAGAAGTTGGGAAAATTCACTTTTCACTTTTCAATTGTTGAATTTTAAAAATGTTTAATGGTTGAAAACGAAATGTAGCATATACAGCTAATACATATTCACCTGGTTTCACAGACAAGGCTTAAGCTAGTCACAGAATAAAATGCATGTTTAAGCTGTTTTTAACTGAAAGCAACTTGCACTTACATATCTTCAAATATGTCAATGCCATTGTTTTGTCTCAAGATGCACACCAGTAATGTTTTTTTTCTCTTCTTTTTAGTGTACGTTTATAAAAGCTACTTAGGCTAAGCCCTGTCTGTGAAACAGGGCCATTGTGTTTTAAGAGTTTAAATTAAATATTTCACTCTATCAAAACAATTGCATAGAACATACAGTAACTGTCCAAGTTCCAAAAATGATAACATTAGGACAAAACAAACACACAGATTAAAAAAGGTAAGAAGGCCACACATCTTATAGAAATAAATGATAAAAAATAAAAGGGCTGTAAGATGCTTTAGATAAAGTTTTGATCTGCAAATGATTTCTTTGCATTCATTTGAAATTGTCCTATGACATACGCCTCATCTTAAACCTCTTTAAATATTTAATATGAGTCCTCACATATACAACATTATGATCACATATCTTACGTAAACATTTTTACAGAGGGTTTTTTAGACTTCTCTTTAATAGTAAGAGGAAGTTTTTTTCTTCAGTAGCTCCTTCCAGTGAAAATTCGAGATAAACATTGCTGTAAAAATCACATGATAGATATATTTATGATTTGGAGGGGGGAGAGTGTTAAAGGTGTGTGTGTGTGTGTGTGTGAGAGAGAGAGAGAGAGAGAGAGAGAGAGAGAGAGAGAGAGAGAGCAGCTTCCTTACTCCTTTTTGTGCCGTGTGGTTCTGTGAGACATTCTGCTGAATTAGCACCTAACATCGCTTGCAGCTTCCGACAAACACAAGCCTTGTGTACAGGTTTGACTATGCTAATATAGTGAAATATCATGACAACCTTGTGAGAACATTTCTAGGATTATGTTTACAGGTAGTGGTTGGGATAGGACATCTCATTAACCTAAAAATAATGGAAGTCTATGAGATGTCTTCACTAACATTGTGAAACAACCCTTTCACAGACAGGGTTTAAATTAAGCCAGGATTAGTCATTTAGTTCAATTATAGGACATTTAAAGAGCTTTTGCAAATGTGCCTTAGAAAAAACATGTGTGCATCTTTAAACAAAACAATGGCACTGATATATTTTAAGACATGTCAGTGCAAGTTGCATTCAGTTAAAACAGCTCAAACATTTTAGTCTGGGACTAGGCTTAAGCCTTGTCTGTGAAACCAGGGGTGTCTTTAGAAGAGACTTTTCATAAACTCAAGTTCTCTTCACTCACATCTAAAAAGTCAATAGGTCACCCTCAGAAATTATTTACTGTCAGAGCCAATGACCTTTAACTAGAGAAGCATCAAGACAGAGAAGCAACTAGAGAAGGCAACAAAATATGGCGCTTAAAGCCTCAACCATGTTATTTCTAATTGTGTGTAGAAACTTGGACAGCAAACAACAGAAAAGCATTAATGTATTTGAGGGCCTCTGGATCTCAGCTGGTTTTACATTCATGCAGTCCTGCACTGAATATACATGTAGCCTGTCTAATAGTTAATAAAAATTAATGAGAGGAAGTCTTTGTTGCTTTTCCTTATAAAACATCTTCCATGCCAGATCCCACAAAATATATTACTCACATAACTGAATGGTTGTCATATTTCTTGGAAGCCTTTTTATGGGTTACAATTCTTTCTGGCCAAGACCGTTTAAACAGCCTGTCATATGACTTACCAGAGAATCGCTGAGCCTGGGAATTCACAGCACACAGCTCTGCTCAAATGCATTCTGAGACTTTCAAGTAATTTGTTGTATGACTATGAGAAAGTTCCTGCCAACTCACAGGCACAGTGTTATTTACTTAGTTACTTAACATTTCACTTCAAAACGAAGTAACAGATAAACAATTAGGATCTCAGTTCCTCTGTAGCATACCAATTCTGCAGCTATTAGGGTTCAAATAAAAAAAAGAAAAAAATCATTTTCAATGTTTTTCTTACATAAACTGCAGCCACTGTAAGAGTAGTTAAAACCAAATCATTCACAAATATCTCAGGTTGTCAATAATTCAAAGATGCTGGGTAAGAAATTAAATTATTTCCTCTTTACACCAACATGCAGGAAATTCATTTAACAGTAGAGGTGAAATAACAAATGCTGAAGATATTTTCTGCACGTTAATATGCATATGCTCGCTTGCTTTGTGACCTAATTTTAACGTCTTTCAGGATACCAGAAAACCATAAAAGGGCAACTTTTAGCATTTTAAATTAAACTGGGCTTTGGGCCAGGTGAAGTTTGTCTGCGGGTAAGACCAGTTGTGTTCAGTGACATCTTAAGTGATAAGATACAAAAAAAAAAAAAGAAAACATCTGGAAGGTTTAACATGCAAGACATTAGTCAACTATTTTAGATTTGAAAATGTGAAAAACATTTTCTACAAAAAGAAAAAAAAAGCACCTGCAACGTTTTTAGAAAATATAGTTTATTGTCAAAATAGACAAGGCTCTCAACTTCTTATAAAAGGAACTTTATAAAGAAAAATGTTCAGTTGCTGTACCAGCAGTTCAAGCAAAATATAGAAGTGTATTCAGTTGGGTAGATAAGTTAAACAAAGCTCAAGTGTAGAAGGATAAAGACAAGAACATTTGCGCAGTGAACATTATCAGGTGAACTCACACTGGGGTTTTTTTTAAAAAAAAGAAAAGAAGAAAAAAAAAAAAAAAAAAGTACAGTATCCTGTCCATAGTCTTTTTTAAAACCGTGACCAGTTGGAAATCTTGACATTTATATTTGATAGGCTTTGAACAGCATGTTCATGAGCACAGACGCAATACATTCAGAAACATGGCCCCCTTTAGAGTGATGCTTTCCTGTACTTAATTTACAACTTCAACAGTCAAATAACTCAACTTTGAAAACACATCTAATAATGAATTTGTGTGAAATATTAAAAGGAAACGCTTTGTGTACTGTTCATTTGAGCATAATTATGACCATTTCGGATAAGGGCTGGCACAAGTTCAAGGCCACTTTTAAACACTATCCTCAATGCTTACAAAAACTACAGCAAAATACCCATCAGCAATCAACTCTCCATTTTGTTCCAATGTCATTTTGTGCCAAAAAAACAAAAACAACAACTCCTATTATTGATTAAAAAAAAAAAGCTTACAAAAACATGAGTTTGCTTCTCCAGCAGACTCTTACATTCATGAGAAAGTGAGTGCATTCAAATGTACCCTTAAACTTCAGCCCTTCCCACCACCTTCATCTACATCTCAGCACTCCTCAACTATAGTTCCAGCTGCAGAGTACAATTTTTTCTTAATGAGTCTAAACCCAGGGCGGAGCTTAAGTGCGCTGCGGGTGCCAGGTGGGAAACACGTACCAATGCGCAAAAAATCCCGCAGGCTCGGCCAGCCACCGCCATCCTGTTTGAAAACCAATGTCAATTCAAAAGTTGGCACCACACTTGAGTCGCAAGCAAGTCTCTCGAGTCTCTCACAACGGTGCTGCTGCTCTTCCAGCTCGAGATGCACATCCAGCACACAGCCCCGCAACCCACACGGCTCCCCTGCTGCCAGCCTGAGCATATCCCGTGCCACCCGCCGGGTGAGAGTCTCTGGCACCAGCAAATGGGCACATTGCAGCTTGCTGGCTTTGGCCCTCGACAGACAGCCCTCAAGCAGCCGGGCGAGCTGCTGACATGTCTGTTCCTCACACACTTCTGCACCCAGGTAAGGCTCTGCCAAACACCGTTCCCAAAAGTCCATTTCTGGAGAGAGAGAAAAGAGGTGAGATTAGACTGAGGGATGCATGATATATCAGAAACGTATTATTCATTTACTGGTTTTGATTAACATGGATATTTTTCATCTGATATTGGGCATCCAATCATGGATTCTTGGTTCCACCTATTTTCAGATCATATTTACCAACATCTAGCACCAACTTAAAGGGAAAGTGATTACAACCAAGATTATACCCTTTAAAGAGCACTTTTTTTTAAAAAAAAAAAGCATTTTTTAAAACTCCTCTATAGGCTAATAGAAGACCAACCTAATCCCACATTTAAAAGGCTTTATTTGAAAAGATATCCATATTTTATACTGTTCATTATAATATTGGCTCCTAAATTAATTTAGACATCACAATTTGACAGTGCCAAACTATTTTTTTGTTTGTTTGACAATATTAACGTTTGTGCCAGTTATTAGTAGAGGTCATAAATTGCTAAATTTTAGTACACCTTTAAATTCGAGTTAAAAAAATCTCTGAAAACATCTAAATGGTTTAATTAATAAATGCATTTAGCAATTAAAATCGTCTATGGTGTCAGTAAGTAATTATCCTGCCATTTTCAATAACTAATTTACGCAGTAACAATTAAGAAAAAATACTGCTGTAACCTAAAGTCGTGGTCACAAAGGAGATGATCTGGGTTACAGAATGACTTCATCGCTGTTGACATCACTGCTGCAGCTCTGCACCAATAGCGCAGTAAACAAGCCCAGCACTCAAAGTCCAATGGTATTGTTTAAAAACCACATTAGCCTCCACAAATCACAGATACTGTACATTATACATGAAAATAATCTTATATTTTACCATAATCGATGCAAGTCTGGTCATATCCTCTATCAGCAAATTCGGAGAGGCATTCCGAGTTTCTGTTTAGTGTGCTTGTTGCAACCATTGTGAAAATCCTTTGAGTTTGTATAAAGTGCTGAAAGAGAAAGACTCAGGATTAAATACATGTATATGCATACAACAGCAAGAACGATGCAAAACGTATGCCTAAATGACATTCAAGCAAACGTATTAAAGCTCACTTTTCATTGTCTCGTAGATTAAAGCTTACACAGGTCGAGATTTACAACAAAAACACTAATACATATAATACTGCATAGCAATCACTAGCAAATGCACACCTTTTTTATTTAACGTTAGTTGTAGTCATTCAAACAGATGCTTAACCAGAGGTACATCACTAACCATGGACATAAAAAACGTAACGTTAAATACAAGATACTTACCCTTGTAAAACGAATATAATTTAAAAATAAATTATTCACACAAAATTTTCTTCAATAGCACAAAGACCCCCCCACACACACACATCACCCTCAACATTCACGCTTACACACAAATGAGAAGCCGCTAGCTCAAGCAGTATTTATAGCTTTTCTATACCCACGTGCTTATCAAACATCATCGACCAATCAGCGCACGTTTTACATTCTAGAACTTACTGAATTCTACCAGGCAACCAGTTCGCGCTGTAGGCTCGTGAGATCCACGACTGTTTGTTTCGAGGATTCTGATTTGCGACATGTACCTGTGCTTCACCCAATTGCTAACTGGCGTTAGTTGTTGAGACCCTTTCTTTCTTTCTTTTTTTCTTTCTTTCTTTCTTTCTTTCTTTCTTTCAAATTTACTAAATAGTAGTGTGTTGCTACCTGTTATTAGTAACAACACACCCTTTGACAGCCGTTTGGGACAAGGAAATGAATGCCATACAAATGATGCTCACAGGATTTAGTTATAATTCTAAAATGTAAGATTTAGAAAACTGTTAAAAACAAATAAACAAAATCCCATCATGTTTGGCAATAGACCGACCCTTACAACAAAATATGTCAGTGAACTCAGTAGCCTATGTCAGCACTGCTAAAATTAGTGCATTGTGTAAANTATGTGCAGCCAAATAGTAAGCTACAAAAAGTGCATAATGTTATTGATATATATATATATATATAATAAATATATATAAATAGAAATATATATGTATTTTAAAAAAAGAAACAATAGATACAGTTACAGTGAAGAGCTCTGTAGCACACAGTCTACACATTACAATACAGTTAAATACAACATACACATTACAATATGCAGTCTATGTGAAGGAAAGAAAAAAGAAAGAAAATAAGCAGCAGCTCTTTGTGAATGCAATGTCTGTTAAATGATTTAAAAAAACATTATCCAGGAAACATGCAAAACATGGTGGAAAAGTAAATAAAATGTATAGGTCAAAAAGAGTGGTATCCCATGTGGAAAAGAGAGGTGGATTGTACATGTGCACGAGTGAGCTGTAAACAGTTTATTTGGCTCCATGCATTGGATACATTTTACCCAGCTTATTATTACTGATTCCCAGTTATTTTGACATTGATTTAAAAATTTTATTTATTTATTTATTCAATGCAATTTTATATGTTCAACGTGTCCTTTAAGATATAGCTTAAAGGATTAGTTCACTTTCAAATTAAAATGTCCGAATAATTTACTCACCCCCATGTCATCCAAGATGTCCATGTCCTTCTTTCTTCAGTCGAAAAGAAATTAAGGTTTTTGATGAAAACATTCCAGGATTTTTCTCCATATTGTGGACTTCAATGGACCCCAAACGGATGAAGGTCAAAATTACAGTTTTAGTGCAGCTTCAAAGCCTTCTACACAATCCCAGACGAGAAATAAGGGTCTTATATAGAGAAACCATCACTCATTTTCTAAAGATTTTTTAAAATTAGATACGTTTTAACCATAAATGCTCATCTTGAACTAGCTCTCTTCTTCTTCTTCTGTATTAGAATTCCGGCAGTGTAGATGTTGCTAAGTGTATTACTGCCCTCCTCAGGTCAAAGTTTGAACTAGTTGTTATATACTTGCATATTGTATATGACAATTTAGTTCAAACTTTAGTTCAAACTTTAGTTCAAACTTTAGTTCAAACTAGTTCAAAGCTAGTTCAAGATGAGCATTTATGGTTAAAATGTATAAAATTGTTCATTTTATTTTTAGAAAATGAGTGATGGTTTCTCTAGATAAGACCCTTATTTCTCGTCTGGGATCGTGTAAAAACGCTTTGAAGCTGCACTGAAACTGTAATTTTGACCTTCAACCGTTTGGAGGCCATTGAAGTCCACTATATGGAGAAAAATCCTGGAATGTTTTCATCAAAAACCTTAATTTCTTTTCGACTGAAGAAAGAAGGACATGGACATCTTGGTTGACATGGGGGTGAGTAAATTATCAGGAAATTTTAATTTGAAAGTGAACTAATCCTTTAAAAACAGTATGATAACTTGAGATTATGGCCTTCTTGGCAAGCTGTTGTTGTGCATGCCTGCCTACATGTCCATGTTATTGTGTCAAAAGTTACAGAACATGGGACATATTTAGAAACCACACAGCACTGGAACGTTGTTTTCAGCCATGAAATCTGACTCATACAAACACGTACACAGAACTGGCAGAGTAGCCGAATGAAATCCAGCCGTCCTCAGGCAGATCTGTGTCTGGTCACATGGCTTGAACAAGATCCTGGTAAGAAAACAGAGTCACATGCATTAGCTAGCACAGTGCATCTCATAGAGACTGACACAAGCAGGGAGAGCTGACATTGCTGAATAGGGAGAGAGAGAGAGACAGTGAGAGAGTGAGGGCAAAATGCAGAGTGTGAAAAGAGAAACAGAGAGAGTTATTAAAATAATAGGGAAATTTATTAAATTATAGACAGGTTTTTAAAGTCCACAAAAAATGGCAGTTACTAAATGTCAGGGTTGCTGTGTATAATCCAAGGAATGGGACACGGAATGAATGAGATACTTTTTAATTAACACAAAGAGCAAGATCATACACCAAACAACTCGCAAAACATTATCACAGGAGCAGGAATAAAGAAAACCAAGGACTTAAATACACAAGGGAAGATAATCAACAGAACAGGGAACAGGTGTGTAACTCAGTTAGAAACACTGGAAACATACAAGGAACTGCAACTCAGGCAAGCAGGAACAGGGAAAACCAAACTAAAACACAATCAGTATTGGGAGTAACACATTACTAAGTGCAATACATTTTAGAGAGAGTACAATAATTAATTACTGTAATTTCATTAGTTTTTCCATGAAAAAGTAAAGTAAGGGATTACAGTTAATTTTTCTGTAATTTAATTACAGTTACTTCTGATCCATAGACTGTAGAGCAATTCTATATAAAACAATAGCGGATTTAACATCTATTATGCAAAATTCACCAACACATAAATGTGTGTTGGCAGTGTGTGTACACAACTACCCTATAATGATAAAAATCCAACCACTCCTTTTCTTTTAATCCCCATAAATCATAAGCAATGTCTCAGAACAAGCCATTTGCAGGTTCCTGTGTGACGTCACATTAGCCACAGGCCGCGCCCACAAATGTTGACAGACACTGCCGTTTTAACATAGAACCGCCCTGAGCGAGTTCCCAGCGAGTCGTACACAGTCCGCCATTTCTGCACTGACAAGAATGTTTCTCAAGCGTTTTAGGTGTTCTGTAGCTGGATGGATTAATCCACATAGCTCTCCCATTTACTCCCGAAAACTGAGCCGATGAAGACGAGGTGGATTCATTTTGTTTTCGAAGAAAATGCTCCCTCAACTCTACCGAAATTTGTTTATCTGCGTGAATCATTTCACACCGGACTGCTTTGTCAACAGATGTCAATATAAATGNGCCCACAAACATTGACAGACACTGCCGTTTTAACATAGAACCGCCCTGAGCGAGTTCCCAGCGAGTCGTACACAGTCCGCCATTTCTGCACTGACGAGAATGTTTCTCAAGCGTTTTAGGTGTTCTGTAGCTGGATGGATTAATCCACATAGCTCTCCCATTTACTCCCGAAAACTGAGCCGATGAAGACGAGGTGGATTCATTTTGTTTTCGAAGAAAATGCTCCCTCAACTCTACCGAAATTTGTTTATCTGCGTGAATCATTTCACACCGGACTGCTTTGTCAACAGATGTCAATATAAATGGACAATACAAAACAGAGGTTGTGCTAAAAATTTGTTACTCAAGGATAGATCAGTAAACTGTTCGTGATCCAGCTTACAGTCTGTGATTGGACATTGTATGCTGGAGTTACAACAACTTCCTGTTTCATGATGATAATAGCATGCTTTAGCACTCAGCTAAGTGTTGCTAGCATGATTTAGAATGTTTGTTGCATGTTTAAGACTCAATTGCGTATTTTAGTATGTTGCTAGTAGTGCATCACAGTGTTAAACACGTCGCTTCCTGTTGCCAGTGGGTGGCTCTATTACTATAACTGAATATTGATATAGATCACATAGATGTGTTCAGAGTAGGACTGTTCTCAAACATGTGAAGTTTGGGGCAGATCGGACACTGTATGCCCGAGTTACAACAACTTCCTGTTTCATGGCATTAATCACATACATTAGCACTTAGCCAAGTGTTGCATGATTTACCGGGTTTCTAGAATATTTGGTACTTCATGGCATATTGAAATGTGTTTCAGGGAGTGAATTAGCTACAGTGTAAAGCATGCAATTTCCTCTTGCCAACAGATGGCCCTATAACTAATTGAATATTTGCATGTAGACGTGTTCAGGCCAGGACTCTTATCACGCATGTGAAGTTTGGGGTAGGTTGGACACTGTATCCCTAAAGTTACAACAGCTTCCTCTTTCATGGCGAAACATTGAATTCTGATTAAAGCTCTATCAGGAGTTAATCACAGTGTAAAACATGTCATTTCCTGTAACTGAATATTGCCATGTAGATGTCTTCAGACCAGGACTCTTATCAAACACGTAAAGTTTGGGGCAGATCGGACATTGTATGCCCGAGTTACAACATCTTCCTGTTTAATGGCGAAACATCGAAATTTGTCAGGCCACCACGGACACACCCTTCAGCAAAAAATCTAGATCTTCACAATTTAAGGTCGCAAAGGCCTTTAGATTAGACTGACCAAATAGGATGTTGATCTGATTAAAGCTCTAGGAGGAGTTCGTTAAAGTACAACGTCTGCAAATGGCAAAAACTGCAAAATCTTTGCAG
The DNA here is from genome assembly GCA_003731715.1 of Anabarilius grahami. Taxonomy (NCBI): domain Eukaryota; kingdom Metazoa; phylum Chordata; class Actinopteri; order Cypriniformes; family Xenocyprididae; genus Anabarilius; species Anabarilius grahami. The sequence continues at coordinate 3,649,277 of RJVU01042551.1, forward strand.
ATTAAAATTCAAAATATCTCACTTCCTGTTGGGTTTTCAGATTTTGCACCCACAGACTTTTTTGTAGGTATTGGGCTGTTACATGTGTCTAGCGAATTTCATACCTGTATGTGAAATGTAGCGCAAAATTTTGTAGGTGGCGCTATTGAGCCATTTTGCCACACCTAATTCTGAATCCCATATCAGATGTAAATTTTCACCACTTCTGACGTGTGTGCAGAGTTTCATGAGTTTTTGAGCCTGTTTAGGCCCTCAAAAATGCAATTCATTTTGGAGAAGAGCAGGGGCGGACTGGGACAAAAATTCAGCCCTGGCACTGTAGCCACACCAGCCCACATTACCACACCCACGGACACGCGCATTCCCAGGTGAAAAAAGTACACTTACATAATGTACTTAAAATGCTCTATTTTCACACACTAATTTTGTACTTTAATATACTAAAAATTCTTCTTTAGTACTTCTTAAGATAATGTTAAGATCATCTTAGTGTACTCAACTGTGATATTTTGAGACACCATTTAGTTACCACTTGTAGTACACTTGAACCTATAACACTACAAATAGAGATAGTATGTTAAAAGCACATTTTAGTTCTAATTCATGGTGTCTCAAAATAGCACAGTTGAGTACACTTAAATATTCTTAAGATGATCTTAAGAAGTACTAAAGAAGAATTTTATAAAAAAATACTATGGAAGTACAAAATTAAGAACAATCCCAGACAGCAATATAGTGTGGCCCAGATCCGGCCCACATCTGGTACATGTGGTTTACACGCGGACCAGATGTGGGCCGGATCTGGCCCGACACTATGTTGCTGTCAGGGATCTATTAAGTACAAAATTAGTGCGCGAAAATAGAGCACTTTAAGTACATGCTATACGTTTTTGACGTGTTTTTGACTATATTGCAAGTAGCGTACAGCAGTCTGTTTACCCTAAATCCCACCTTATCTGCTGATATTTCAGTCATGTAATTCAGTAACAGGCTAGCTAACACTTGTAACCAATTATCACGAAGCAATAATATTTTAAAATATATGGGGGTTGTATGCCACGCTTACAACGGTTTAATTAAAAACAACAACAACAACAACAAAAAACACTGGAGCAAAGTAGCGTGAATTGCATGAAAATGACTTGAGCTAGCCTAGCTGTATTTTCTGTTTTGTTCTTACCTCTACAGCACTGTCCTCTGCTGCAGCAGCCGAATTTAAACCCTTTGAAAAGAGTACGGTTAATTTTAGGCAGTTGGCAGCGTCGGACTTTAGAGCCTTTTTTTGCTTTCCCGAAACTTTTCTTCTTTTTTTCTAACTTTTACTGACTATTTGCTTAGTTTGATTGACAGGCAATCTAACCAATCATAACGCTGTATCCACATTTATGTCCGACAAAGCAGTTAGATTAACGTCGTGGACTTGAATTTGAAAAATGTGTCCATAGACTGTAAAAAAATGTGGATACAGCGTTATGATTGGTTAGATTGCCTGTCAATCAAACTAAGCAAATGGGTTGTGTCACGGGCTGCTTGAACTGAGGCGCTACAGCAATCTGTCAAGACACATTAAAAAGTCAAGTCAAGTCAAGTCAAATTTATTTATATAGCGCTTTTTACAATTGGTAATTGTTTCAAAGCAGCTTTACATATTAGAAGCACAGAAAAAAGATAAGTGGATAAAAATAAGCTGTACAAGCAAGCGTGGTAANCTATGCCGCCTCACAGTCACCCAGTTAGCCTGCTGCGAGGCTTCTACAACCGGAACCGAATGTGCAGTGTTTACTAGGCTAGTCGCATCCAAAGCAGTATCTAAGGCCCTTTCATTCTCGCTATCCTCAATTAAAGTTTGGATGCGTGTCTCTAATTCTGAGACACGCATGAGACACGCATCCAAGACACAAAACGGTATTTATTGTTTAAATTTCTCTTGTCTGTCGACGCATTGTCAGTGTCGTCTTTGCTCCAATGTATTTTTCACTCTGTGAGAGCATGATATGTGGCGTGAGAGCGCTATGGCTTGTTGGATATACATAGCAACAGTAACTAAAGGGGGCGGGGCGGACGGCCCATTTCGGGTCTGGGCCGGGCATTTCTTAATATTTCTTAATATTAATATTATATGAAATCGTGCTAGCAATAAAAACCCGTCCTATGCGCTGTCGGCCTGTAAAAACTATTCATTTATAAAAAATAAAACTGACCGGCCCACATAAAAAAAAATGGTCCGGCCCCTCTGGCATTTGCCAGAATTACCCGATGGCCAATCCGCCCCTGGAGAAGAGTAATAATTGACCAAGCAATTACAATAGGGTTTCGGGCCCTAATTAAACTAAACTATACCTGTTCTATCTCCATGCAGCATATATTCGCAGTTTCTGACATTATATACAAAAATATGTATCAATGCAACTTTCATGAAGGAAAGTTTCACTACAGCCTTCCTGCCGCCGAAAAAATAGTCCCTGACTGTGAACAGCAACAGAAGCTACATTATTATGCCATTAGATGGCGGCAAAGACTGTCTTTATGAGTGTGTCAGTCAGTAGCGAAGACTTTTACATCGAAAAGACTGAATTGTTGTGAACACAGTACAAGACGCAACTGACAAATGCTCTGACTAGCGCTGTTAGTCACGGAATTACCCCTTAACTATTAAAAGGACCAGATAATACATCAGACATTTAAACAGATTTTTTTTATATAAACATAGGACTGACCTGAAGGAAAATGCTAAATCTGAATGCAGGTAATAAACTCGCTCACTCAATCTCTTTCTCACAATACTCTTCTACATAATACAGTAAGCTTCAATGAACAATATCAATTGAGAACATACAGTTTACTTTGCTAAGAGTGGTTGCTAAGAGTGTTGTGTAGTGATACACAGAATTGTTGGGTGAAGCGGTCATAGCCGTGTTTTCTCATGAATAAAACACAGCTATTGACCAATCAGAATCAAGGACAGGAACTAACCATTTTATAATTAGTAATAAGTAATGCAATACTTTTTAGAGAGAGTAATTAGTACAGTAATATAATAACTTTGTTGAAGATGTAATTAGTAGATAGTAAATAATTACTTTTTAGAGTAACTTATCCAACACTGAAATTCAACTATTATTTTGTCTTGTGGGCTATATCTAAACATCTTTTATGTGAAAGAGCATATTCAGGGCAAAATCATTTTTATTACCCTTATTTTGTTAAAATTATTAATATTTTGCAGATTTTTTCAAGGTGTATGTTAAATTTTTGACNTGACTAAATTTAGGCAGCAAGTGAACATTTTGAACATCATGCTGACCCCTGTCCACCGCCGAAAGCACCAACAGTGGGCATTTGTGCATCAGAACTGGACCACGGAGCAATGAAAGAAGTTGGCCTGGTCTGATGAATAACGTCTTCTTTTACATCACGTGAATGGCCGGGTGAATGTGTGTTGCTTACCTGGGGAACACATGGCACCAGGATGCACTATGGGAAGAAGGCAAGCCAGCGGAGGCAGTGTGATGCTTTTGGCAATGTTATGCTGGGAAACCTTGGGTCCTGCCATCCATGTGGATGCTACTTTGACACATACCACCAACCTAAGCATTGTTGCGGATCATGTACACGCTTTCATGGAAACGGTATTCCCTGGTGGCTGTGTCCTCTTTCAGCAGGATAATGTGCCCTGCCAGAAAGCAAAAATGGTTCAGGAATGCTTTGAGGAGCACAACAACGAGTTTGAGGTGTTGATTTGGCCTCCAAATTCCCCAGATCTCAATCCAAACAAGCATCTGTGAACAAAATAGTGCGATCCATGGAGGCCCCACCTCGCAACTTACAGGACCTAAAGGGATAGTTCACCCAAAAATGAAAATTTGATGTTTATCTGCTTACACCCAGGGCATCCAAGATGTAGGTGACTTTGTTTCTTCAGTAGAACAAAAATGAGGATTTTTAACTCCAACCTTTGCGGTCTGTCAGTCGTATAATGCGTGTCAATGGGAATTCCATCTATAAGTGTCAAAAAAACATGCACAGACAAATCCAAATTAAACCCTGTGGTTCGTGATGACACATTGATGTCCTAAGACACGAAACGATCGGTTTGTGCGAGAAACCGAACAGTATTTATATCATTTTTTACCTCTAAAACACCACTATGTCCAACTGCCCTCCACATCCGGTTGGTGAGGTCTGAACGCGCTCTGACAACGGAAGTGATGTCTTGATATCATTGAAGCAAAGCGCGAGAGATCACTTCCATCATCAAAATGCGTTTTTTGACCTCACTAACCGGATGCGCAGGCCAGTTGGACAGGTAAAAAATGATATAAATACTGTTCGGTTTCTCACACAAACCGATCGTTTCCTGAAGAAACAAAGTCACCTACATCTTGGATGCCCTGTGGTTAAGCAGATAAACATCAAATTTTCATTTTTGGGTGAGCTATCCCTTTAAAGGATCTGGTGCTAGATACTACACCACACCGGTAGCGCGGTGCCAGATACTACAGCACACCCTCAGGGTTCTAGTGGAGTCCATGCCTTGATGGGTCAGGGCTTTTTTGGCAGCAAAAGGGGGACCAACACAATATGAGGACGGTGGTCATAATGTTATGCCTGATTGGTGTACACTAAAATAATATGGTAAGAAATAGCAGTTTGCAATATCAAGCAGCATAACGAGCTGTTTTGTACAGCTAAAAATAACTGGAAGTGAATGACACCGGAAGCCAGACACATTCTATTTACAAATGGCCGTGCCCGCTCTGAAAAATAAGGTGGATTTAGGGCTGCTGTAAGTGGATAAAGATTTGGTAGCACTTCTATTTCAGTTTTGAGGTTAATTGATCTAATTTTATTTGGAAAATAGTGATCCATGACTTTGTATTAGGTTGAATATCAAAGTTTTTTGTTAATGAAGGACCCCAGGTAGGGGGCCAGTTTACCCCAGTAGGGGCCAATGTTTCTATTTCTTTCCTATAATAACACATTGGCTCATGCATCATCATCATGCACATGCTATATCTAAATATGTATCAATTTAAAAGTACTTCCACATTGTTCTTAAGGGGGGCATCTTTCTCCATCCTACCCTACATTAACATGTAGGTCTATGTGATCAAATAAAGCTAATTATCCTTTATAATTCTATAAATATAAATATTAATAAATAAGCCAGTATCATTTACACTGTAAAAAAGAATTGTTGGTTTAACTTAAAAAAGTAAGTTATCTGGTTGCTTTAAAATTTTGAGTTCATTGAAATTAAAAATTTGAGTTAATACAATGAAGGCGATTGATTTAAATAGACAGAAACTCAAAAAGTTATGTTATCTGAACCACATTCATTATCTAAGTTGATTTGACAAAAGACAAAACACTAGAGGTGTATATTATCCATGGCTCATATTGGTTAAAATATTTGCTAAAACAGCCCAGTCAATTTTAGAACCCAAAGAAACCAATGTGTCTTTAACTGAAAATAAAATAATAATGACTCCATCATAATTTTCTCTTATATATTTTAATGACCCCTAAATAATAAGTGCAGTCAGTCAGTGCATTATTAACTCAGTGGTAGTAGTAAAAATCCAGGCTGTCATTTGTTCTAAACTTCCTATAATCTTTAAAAATTTTAGGTAGCAGTGCAAAGGTACAAAAACCGCATTATTCACTTGAATTGTTTTAAATTCTTAAAACAAATAAAAACTATAGTCATAGTTAATATGGCAGGTACTGAACAGCATCACTCACAGAACAGTCAGTTTATACTAAAGGCCCAACATTTGAAGGCAAGAAACAAATTACACAGACCAAAAAAAAAGCAAGAAAAAAAAAGCACAATTTAACCAAAAATATATAATACAATAAAAAACTGAAACAATGACCAATCAGTTAGTTCAGTTAGTTCAATGCTAAAACAGGCTTACAAACTTGAAATTGATGTGTAAAAAATACTGCAGCACACTCTGTGATCAACTTTCATTTACATTACAACAAAGTTGCAAAGCTGTGGAGAATTAGAGTTTACAATCATGTTCAAATAATGGAGTATGTCCTAACACGGTATATTTCCTGTTTGCTGTACTGAAACACAAAGAAAGAAAGAAATCTTTGGTGTTTGTGGCAAGCTTTCATCACTCATTTCCTCTTCAGTTCCTCTCTCGTTATTCTTCATTAGAGCCTCTTCTCCTGCAGGACTCCACTTATCTTGCAGCAGCTGAATTAAATGGTGATAGAGACAATAAAAATATAGAAACAAAAACCCAAATCGCCTATACATTTTTGATAACAAGACTTCTCCAGAATAGTTGTAATAAATAATTTATCCACTAGAGGGTGGAATTGCACCTTTAAGTAGACAAATGCATTGCTACAAACGTCAAGCTATACACAAGCATTCATTAGCTTTTATGAGAACATTTTCAAAATAATGCCTGACTATTCAAGTAAAATACATTGTCAAGTTTAACGACAATAAGGCTGATTTTTTAAACAGAAATTTTAAATCCCAAAAGAAACTGAAAAAATTTCAGAGGAGGTTAGGTTGCTCACTATACAGTTTTTTCTTTGTCTATCATATATTCTTTACTTTTTGACAGTTATCTATTATAAACAACATCTCTGTGTCTAACATTTTCATGAGGTAAACACAGACTGCGCTACACAATGATAAATTGTATCACATTTATAGGGTACTTATATAAAGATATATTATGCTAGACATTAATATTGGGTAAACAGGAACAAAAAGCATTGTTGCATTGCCATGCTGGACACAATAGCTGTCCAAAGCCACAGTACTCTTTCAAGCTTTCTTTTCAACAAAACAATCGACAGCATTTCCTTCATCGTAATCATGGTTTGAAGCATGGAGGGACCAAGTCATTTTTAACCACACACTGGAATCGACCTGAGCTTGCAGTGCAGAGAAAAGGCCATATTAAAATCTGTGTTTATACACAATGACATAGCGGGTCTCTAAGGTCACACAGTGTTAGTGATTGTGTTTTAAATCAATTGAAGTCCCTATCATTGATCTCCCTATTATCTTTACTGGGTTGTGGTTAGGGAAAAGGGGTCAGAGTCAGGGGAATGTTGGTTGTGGAGGTGCGATAAATGGGAGGAAGCACCTTCCACTGCACTGCATTGCTGCTCCGCCAGCTTTCCCAGTCATCAACAATGAGATATTCAAAGCCCTCGGCTTCCTCTGAGTGTTTGGAGATGGGGAATGCAATGGAATGCCGAGAAGGAAAGGGTGTGGACAGATGAGAGGGAGAAGGGAGCAATTTGGGTATAAAAAAATAGGATTGTATCTGTGTCTTATTGCCTGGGAGAGGCTTCTGACAAACTTAATCTCACAGCATCTAATCTGTAGCTGGGATTGTCTGCACTACACACTAACAATAAAAACAAGGAGCAATCATGCCAAACACACGAGTGAAGAGTGAAGTTATGTAATAATAAATATTCGGGCTTTTGATAGCAATGCTTTTGTGTCTTAAAGGTACAGTTCACCCAAAAATGAAAATTCTGTCATCATTTACTCAAGATCATGTTGTTATAAACCTGTATGTTCATCAGATGATAAATATGTGTATGGTTTGGAACAACACAAAGTTGAGTTTTCAAAATGAAATCTTGTAGAAATAAGACCACTTTGCAAGATTCTTAAGAAAGATGGCTGTTGTGTTTAATCTAAAATCTACATAAATTCTTTATGTTGGGTTTTATTTGATATACTTGGTACTATGAATTTGTTAGTAGAAAATACATCCCCATTATAAACAAGACTATCTAAAGTTGTGTTCCTGTGTTCTCAAACATTTTTGCAGTGATTGTCACAGATAAAGAAGTAAGTGACATACCATTGTCCTCTCCAACTGATGTCTTACTGACTCCTAACAGCATAACACCATCTTTGTTACTGTCTGTCCTCTGGAAAGAAGCACTGAGTGCCCCGCAGCAACATGAAAGAGAAACACCATTGAAAACGATAACCTCCCACATGAGCCATCAAAATATAGCAAAACATCATATACTTACTGTTAAGTATTTTAATGTTTTATTAGCAATTCAGTAAAATTAAGATTTTTGATGAGGGTAATGTATAGAATTGAATAGCATACACTCCTGCAACACTGTATACGACCCACCCAAAAAGTATCACAATAGTTAACAATAGTTTAACTACATTGGTGTCACATGACCTCATTTACAGTTCATCTTTAATACAGGGTGTGGCATTTTAAATTTTTAATAAAAAATGGCATTCTGATTAAATAATATGCGAATAAAATGAATTCCAGTTCATTCATCACACTCGGCCAAATCACTGTGCTGATATTCAGAACAGCAGCACTCTTGTTTGTGCAATATTTCATGATAACAAGTTACTGACTGGCTGTACACTGTCTTTATATGATAACTAAACTTTACAATCTTAAAGGGTTAGTTCACCCAAAAATGAAATTTCTGTCATTAATTACTCACCCTCATGTCGTTCCACATCCGTAAGACCTTCGTTCAACTTTGGAACACAAATTAAGATATTTTTGATGAAATCCAAGAGACTCGTCCATATAGACAGCAATATAATCAACACTTTCAAGGTCAAGAAAGGTAGCAAAGACATCATTAAAACAGTCGACGTGACTGCAGTGGTTCAACCTTAATTTTATGAAGTGGCGAGAATACTTTTTGTGTGCAAAAACAACAAATATAACGACTTTATTCAACAATCTCTTCTCTTCCCTGTCATTATCCTTACGTAGTTGCCGCAGTAAGCACAGTGAAGGCTTCCATGTTTACGTATGAATGCCGGCTCAGTATTGGTCAAAGCTGCACACGTGAGCAGCATGACGCATACATGTGATGCTGACACAGGAGCCAATAATGAGTCGGTGTTCTGACATTGAACCTGGAAGCGCTGGACGCAAACAATATATGAGAATGACACAGAAGAGAAGATATTGTTGAATAAAGTCATTATTTTAGTTTTGTTTTTGCGCACAAAAAGTGTTCTTGTCGCTTCATAAAATTAAGGTTGAACCACTGCAGTCACGTTGACTATTTTAACGATGTCTTTACTACCTTTCTGGACCTTGAAAGTGTTGATTATATTGCTCTCAATGGGCAAGTCATACACCTCTCGGATTTCATCAAAAATATGTTAATTTGTTTTCCAAAGATGAACGAAGGTCTTACAGGTGTGGAACGACATGAGGGTGAGTAATTAATGACAGAATTGTCATTTTTGGGTGAACTAACCATTTAAGATTGAGATTCTGTAAACAAAGACTTTAAACAGATACACTCACTTTTCTGTTCCAATGTCAGCCATTTCTGAAAAGAGGGAAAATATATGATTATCATATATGGAGTTGCAGACAGAAATTAAGGTAATATTGCATGTAGGATTCATTCAGATTTAGTCACCTGGCCGACTCTGGCCTTTTTTACCCTTGAATTTCAAGTATATCATTGCTGGCAGTGCAACACCCAGAACAGGCACCAGAATCCACAAGTATTTTGTTTCTGTGAAGAGAAAGATGATCCTGACTGCATTCCACTGAATAATATACTGACAGTGCAGCGGTTTGTGTTGTGACTGCTTTTTTTTTCAAAGGAGCCATATGAATGAAAGATATATTTTCACCAAACAAATGTTCCAAAGATTTTCAATTGAGCTTAAATAGAATGGAATTTAATATACCTGAACCTGCAACCATTGCCTTATCACCAAGCCCTTTAACAGGAAAATAAACACATTTTTAAACACAGGTCTATTGTACAAAGCATTAAAGCAGTCACATGTCACAGACACACAAATACTTTAAATTGTTGTATTTTAATTACTGCTGTCATTTTGTTTCTTGTTGGATAAGAAAGGAAACCATGCTTTAAGATCTGATCTACATGCATTAAAATGTTAATGTTAAAATTATAGATTTTTGTAGCTCAAAAAAAATAGAGCATGGCAATGCATGGCTTCAGTGCTCAGAGAATGCAAGTATACCCTGCAATGCAATGTAAAACTAGTGAAACTATTCAATCATTTCAAAATGAGGATAAAGTGTCCAAATCCTATTTTGGGTGAATGTATTTATAGTTGTATTTCTGTTGTTCAACGTGTGTTTAGTAGATTTCATTCAGGAATATTTCCTTTACGAAAGTCACAATTGCAAAACCTATATTTGATTGTCATTGACAATGTGCAAACTGTGAAGAAAAGCTCACCAGGAAATGTGCTTGGTGCTGTTGCTGGTTGTGAAGTAGGATGGCTGGTAGAAGTTCTGTCGTGACTTTGTTTTCCAGTGAGAGTTGTTGACGAGGCTACAATACAGCATATATTAAATATTACTTCACAATAGACCAAATAGAAACAATTAAAAGATAATTCAGACTTTATAAGTAAAAATGAGCTTACTGTTAATCTGATTGTTTACAGTAACAGTGGTTTGTTTTGATGATGCTGTTGCTGTATTTGTGGAAAAAACAACAAAGCATTTTGTATTGACAGAAAGCAGAAAACAAAAATCTAAAGCATATTTAAGAAATGTCATTGTTGCCTACACATTAGCATCAAATATATAACAGAAGTATATTTTAAAAACAGTAACCACCATTGTAACGTTTCTGAGAGAAATCAAAATTGATTCACTCTCAGTGTCACGTGAGAATTAACAAAGATGTTGTAATTGCTCCTTTTTCTGAGCAAAGAAACAGTGTATATCTACAAATTTGCATTTACACATTTAGTAGACATATAATAATAATAAACTTTATTTTATATAGCGCCTTTAAAAGTTACATCTCAAAGCGCTTCACAGAAACATATAAATACAATAAACATACAATTAAGAGAGAAAGATGCATTATATAAAAAGCAAAACAAAACACATTTATAATAATAATCACTTGTATGCAAGCCTAAAAAAGTTTTAAGTGAAGATTTAAAAACACTAAAAGAGCCAGCATGTCTGATCTCATTGGGAAGAGCATTCCAGAGTTTGGGAGCAAAAGACGAAAAAGCCCGGTCACCCATGCATTTATGTTCCTCGATTTTAAAACTCTGATGCGACAATCTCTGCTTCCAATTACAAAAACATACATGTACATCTTACATTATTTCTCAGTAAAGAAGCAGTGTGGATAAGCCATCATTTTACAAAATTAGACTCAATCAGCAGAAGGACAATGATTTCATTAATCTGTGACAAATCAAACACAAACTCACTTTTGGATGGTGAAGTAGAGCTTGTAGGACTTGTTGCTACGCTTGAAGCTGCAAAGAAACAGATATAAACCAAAGTATAATGGTCACTGGCACTATTTATTGATCATGTTCAAGCTGAGCATGGTAGAAACATACTCAAACAGAACATGTTGTGATGTTCATGTCTTTAAACTATTTATAAAATGTGTTTAAAATAATTTGTCAGGTGGGTGAAGGGGTGTACTGTCTGTATGTTGATATAGCAGTTGAATGTACATTTGTATGATTTGACTTGTGAAAAGCGATTTTGGTATAGAGACACCATTTCTAGCTCTCATGTTGCGTTCGGGTCATTTTGACCCGGAAAGGATTTTCCCGTGCCCAAAAATGCTAGTTAATGTTATTGCTGTAATGATGGGTCGACAGAATGGAGATCCATTTGCAGCTTTTATTAAAACAGCGAACAATGCAGACAGGGCATAGGCAGAGGCATAAACAGGAAGAGGCAAGAGTCGTGGCAGGCGGCAAACAAACAAAGTCAGGTCACAGGCAAGGATCAGGGCTGGCGGCAGTACAATCAGAGTCCAGTAAACAGGCGGGGATCAGGGCAGGCGGCAACGGGTCACAGGGAATAAACAATCCAAACGGTAACGGGTAAACAGTCCACAAGAAAACACTCAGAAATGATCACCAAGCCAAATCAAGACTTCACAATGTATGGATGCGTGTGTGTGTGTCTTAAATAGTGTGAGTGTGATGCAGTGCAGGTGTGTGCGCAATCAGTCCCAGGAATGAAGGCCTATGGGAAATGTAGTCCAAATGGGAAGTGGTCAAAACTCGGGTGATGGCTCCCTCCGGCGGCCGGGAAGAGGAGCCACAGGAGCCGTATTCATGACAATTGCATTGGATTAAAATGTACTGACTCACTCAGAGTCTAACAACTTCCCCAAAATATTTTTATACTTTTTGTGTGTTTTTTTTCCACATTGTAACACTCGTGGTGTTCCCGGTCAAAAATGTCCGGCCTACAAAAAATAGCTTATAAAATTGTTATGCTATTTTATTACAAAATATGTACCTCAGTTTTTTTTTTTCACTCAAAAACAGAGGTACATAAGCTCATATAAATAAGGCCTACGATCAAACAGTTCCAAAAATAAATACAAAACCTGTCCTAATTGAAAGAAAACGAGCTGACAAAAAAATTGAATCCAATATTTGGTGATAAAGTAGCATAAGAGAGATTTATAAGCTATTTTTTGCATTTTTGACCAGGAACACCACAAGTGTTATAGGGTTTTCAACACAGCACAAGGGCTAGTGCCAAATTACTGCATGTTGCTCTACCCAGGTGAAGAAAAGTACACTTCTATAATGTACTTAAAGTGCTCTATTTTCACGCACTAATTTTGTACTTAAGAAGTACTAAAGAAGAATTTTTTGTATATTAAGACAATCTTAAGTACATCTAAGTGTACTCAACTGTGCTATTTTGAGACACCATGAAACATGAACTAAAAATATATATTTAGCTACCACTTGTAGTACACTATGGGTTCAAATGAACTATAAGTGGTATCTAAATACATTTTTTAAATACAGAGATAGTATATTAAAAGCACATTTTAGTTCATGTTTCATGGTGTCTCAAAATAGCACAGTTGAGTACACTTAGATGTTCTTAAGATTATCTTAAGAAGTACTAAAGAAGAATTTTTAGTATTTTAAGTACAAAATTAGTGCGTGAAAATAGAGCACTTTAAATATATTATAGAAATGTACTTTTTTTCACCTGGGTAGTAGTGATAAGAGAGGACATAATCCATGATGATGCTGTGATCCACAAAAAAACTAAAACAAACAAAAAACAAAACAAAAAAAGTCCCTATGCAACAATCACTGCTGCTAATAACAAAGACAGGAAACAAGGATCTTAGTTTAAATGCATGTAGAAGTATGATGCTGCATGACCTTTCTCTGATTTTCCACTATTTATAAAGTCTGCATTAGAATATGCTGCACGCACGCACACACGCACGCACGCAAGCACACACTCACACACACACAGTTTCAGCCTCATATGACATGGCAACAGACCATGAGGGTTCAGTAACCCTCTGATGCATTCTGCTCACACAAAATGCAAAAATCGAATCGGTTGTTGGCTGAAATCTAATTGGCTGACTTTACACAACTTCTGGCTGTAAGGGCAGACAGTTTTTATGTACAAGGTAACAGACTGATATAATGCATCCATTGGAGGACAAACTTATTGGTTGGATTTGCCAAAGTTTGTCACCCATTAAAGATATTTAGTGTTTTGTTGTAGGCATTTAAGCAAGTTAACTAGATATTTAAACAATGAATGCCATTAGCGTTTTGCATAACTGTCAACTAGCATGGATTCACATCTGGTAAATACTGTCAAATAGATGACACAGTTACTGATGAATGATGAATAATGAGCAACATTTTTTTATGAACAAAAAACAAACTGGAAAAAAATCAGAGTTGTTCATCTTTTGCAGACTGTATGGCAAACTCACCATTATCTGAAGAATCAGGACTAGATGATACACTTGTAGCTGCAAAAGACAGATATACAGTCTTGTGATCACTGATTTCAGTTACTGAATATTTTCAAGCAGGGCATAGTAGGAACACATAAAGATTATTATTTTTATGTCCATGCCTTTGAACTATTTATAAGATGTCTGAGCAATAATTCATTATGCATATAAAGTGGTCTATGTGTGGCTTTCTGCTAGCAGATACATTAACAACTGGCTACTTGTTCACTATGGTGTATTCTGATGTTGTTCCAAATTCTTCCCCTGTCAGAGCCCCACCTATAAGGAAAAGCTATCACATCATATCCTGCTCTAGGTGATCAAGCTGAACAGTTGTGTTTGATTAGAAAGAAAAAAATAATGTTTTCTGTTGGTGTGCCTCCAGAAAAAGAGTTAAGATACACTGGGTTAGCTTACTAACCATAAACTAGCAGAAAACAAGAGGAAATAAACATATTCCTTGATTTTAAAACTTAGATGTGATAATCTCCGCTTCCAATTACAAAAACATACATGTACATCTTACATTATTTCTCAGTAAAGAAGCAGTGTGGATAAGTCATCATTTTACAAAATCAGACTCAATCAGCAGAAGGAAAACAATTTTATTCATCTGTGACAAATCAAACACAAACTCACTTCTGGATGGTGAAGCAGAGGTGGTAGGTCTTGTTGCTACGCTTGAAGCTGCAATGAAACAGATATAAACCACAGTATAATGGTCACTGGCACCATTTATTGATCATATTCAAGCTGAGCAAAGTAGAAACATACTCAAGCAGAACAGGTGGGCAAAGTGGTGTACTGTCTGTGTGTTGATATAGCAGTTTACTGTATATTTGTATGATTTGATGTGAAAAGCGATTTTGGTATAGAGACACCATTACTAGTGCCAAATTACTGCATATTGCTCTAGTAGTGATAAGAGAGGACTTGATCCATGATGATGATGTGATCCACAAAAAAAAACAACAACAACCCGGTAACACTTTAGAATACTGATCCTTCATTAATGAATAACTACACAGGAACAAATGAGAAACGCACTATTAACACTCTAGTAACTAACTAACAAGAAACTCTGATTAATGAATTAGTAAGTAATAGCGCTTAGTTGAATGTGGTAGTTCACTATTAGCTAATCAGTAACTACCATTTTTCATACCTCCCAGAGAACTACTAAGAACTACTATATACATGTTCATAATTAAAGGTGGTACAGAGGATTTTTTCGTCGACTGAGTTTTTGAAATGAGGGTTATACATATTGGGTCACTATGTTGGATTATTTACCAAAAATGTTGGGTCATATTTAACATCGTTGGGTTATTTTTAACCCAACTGGCTTTTAACCCAACCATTGGGTTAAAAATAATCCACAGTTGGGAAGGTGCTATGTTAACCCATAGTTGCGTTACTTGTTGGGTTATTTTTAACCCAACTTTTTTTAGTGAGTGCGTAAGAACAACCCCCCTCCATTTCGAGGGAACGCCTCCCAAAACTCGTGCACGAGTATTGGAACACGAGTGTTTACCACCGGCATTCGCTGTGTTATTAAGCCGGGCACACATTTAACGACTAGCTAAAACATTCTAAGACTGTGCTCAACATACAGCGATTGTTTCCTGCTCCTGAAGCAGATTTATATACTTTCACATGGAATTTGAACACCGACTGTAATTGCAGACTGAACACAACTGGCTCTGACTGGACGTGTTTGAGCGCGATCAGTCATAAGTATCAATTTACATTCATAATCGGCCTTACAATCGTTAAGTGTGTGCGCGGCTTAAAGCCGCGCACACACTTAGTGGATTCATTATGTCGGACTCACCGCAGGTAACTCATAATCTGCAGTTGTTACTCCTGTCTCCTGACAAAAACATTGCATGCGGCGCCTGTGGAGTGTGGAAAGTTACTGGAGCGCGCAGCCGCGCGTCTCTCACAAGGAACGTCATGGCAGTGATTGACAAGCCAGAGGGCCAATCGTTTACGCGATGATCGCGTAAACGATTGGCTGATGTTTTTAAGACCCTACCTCATGCACAGATGATGTATATTAATAATATTCCTTTAAGTGCACCTAATAAATAGTCTTTTATCAGTTAGTAAAGACAGTTTCAAGTAATATTGCAAAAATTAAAACAAAACATCCTCTTTAGCACTTTTAATGTGAATAATGCATAATGTATAATTAATTCTAAAGGGAAGATCATGGTAACCCACTAGTAATGACTGAAGTATTACCAAATCTGTCAGAAGGAATTACTAATTATTTGGATCAGTATTCTAAAGTGAGAAACATGATAACTCTCTAGTAACAACTGGAGTCATTGTAAACTTTTGAGGTTTTTGTAAAGTATTGGATAGTAATAACTCAAGAGTTACTACATAATTCTAAAGGAACTACTTCTTATTTGGATCAGTATTCTAAAGTGAAGATCATGGTAACCCACTAGTAATTACTTCAGTGATACCAAATACATCAGAAGGATGTTTACAATGACTCCAGTAGTTACTAGAGAGTCATCATGTTTCTCACTTTAGAATACTGATCCAAATAATTAGTAATTCCTTCTGAAGGATTTGGTAATACTTCAGTCATTACTAGTGGGTTACCATGACCTTCACTTTAGAAATAATTGTACATTATGCATTATTCACATTAATTATGAACCTGTATACAGTAGTTCTTAGTAGTTCTCTGGGAGGTATGAAAAAACAGTAGTTACTGATTAGCTAATAGTGAACTACCACATTCAACTGAGCAGTATTACTTACTAATTCATTAATCAGTTTCTTTTTAGTTAATAGCAGTTACTAGAGTGTTAATAGCGCGTTACTCATTTGTTCCTCTGTAGTTATTCATTAACCCCTTAAGCCCTGAGTGTATTTTCAGAGTTTTTTTTCTGAGTGACACACAAAAAAGTAAAGAATCGTAACTCCAAAACTGCAGCAAGGAGACTCAAAAGGTTGATATTAAGTTTGAAAGAAAATCTGTCATATTTTTAAATTAAAAAATTAATTAAATTTGGACATTTTCATGCTGAGAAACTGCTGATAAATTCAAAAAAATAAAAAGTTTGCTCAAGGGAAATTTGACATACATTTCATATTTGACATGCAATAACTCAGAAAGGAAATAAGGTAGGAGGACAGTTCTTTTTTGGTCATGTTCCGCAACATGTGAGCTGTATCTGGATCAAATTTTGTGGTGATCGCTAGGGGTGTGCACAAATAGTCGAATATTCGATCTGTAATTAATATTCGAAAAATAAAAATACTATTCGAATTTTACTATGTTGCTTTACTGCCCGTAAATGCAGTGAATCCATGATAAATCCTAAGCACTAAAACTCGCAGTTATAAAAAAGTGAAAGTGAAAGTGAAGTGACATGTGGCCAAGTATGGTGACCCATACTCAGAATTTGTGCTCTGCATTTAACCCATCCAAGTACACACACACAGCAGTGAACACACACCCGGAGCAGTGGGCAGCCATTGCTGCGGTGCCCAGGGAGCAGTTGGGGGTACGGTGCCTTGCTCAAGGTGCATAACTAAATGGTTGCGCTGTGGAGCGTATTTAACAAGTTTATTTGATCGTCACAAAATGTTGTCGCCTGCCCTCGCACAGTTTGGAATTACTTGCCTGGATGAAAACGATCTTACACAATGGAATTACTTTTGATCAAATGAATTAATGAAATTGAGTTATCATAATATCACCACCATATTGAGAAAGCACATGAAAACGAAACACCCGTCGAATGAGGAAAGACAGCTGTCCATCACTACATTCACGACAGGTAACGTTAAACGCAGCTGTAAAAGTTATCCTCGAGTAAGCCAAGATGATATCTGATAGCAAAATGATTTTGAGACATACCCTTACTTTAAGTTTCGTCGAGGGAGATATATTTACTAACAGAAAACAAAGTGCTGCTGTTAGAAACTTAGCTTAGCATACCGTTGTATTATCGTTATCTTTGTGTCTCTGCAACGTCTGCAGCTCGTTTTCTCACCCGAGCATGTCGATATTGTTGTTTTTCTCAACATGAACATGTGAAACAATATAAACACGATAACCACTTACTGTCTCGAGTGTATTATGTACGTTACGTTTTGTACGACAACTGGCGCTGTCTGCTTTATTAGTTTTTTTCTGGTTCGCGCTGCTTGAGTTTAAATGCTTTTGTTGTTTATATTTTTTGTTTGCACTTATTGTTTAATGCTTTGAACTAAAATAAAATTAAAGCTTATAATTAGGGTAGGGTAAATTAAAGCTTAAGATATAATTAAAGCTTGTTGTGTATATTGCCTAATCGTAAGCTTGTTCAGAAATGGTTACAAAATCTTGATGAATATAAAAAAATCATGTCTTTCTCATTTAACGTAATTTAAATAAATGAATATTCGAATATTCATTTTTTACGAGCCCAAATATTCGGATACAATATTTTGGAAAAATGCCCATCCCTAGTGATCGCACAAAGAAATCAAAAGTTACAGCATTTGGAACCAATGTAGCCTTTATTGTTTAGCCATTGGCGCCCCTGATGGGCATTTTTAAATTCGTTCTTTCACGTGGAGTAACTCGTGATCGACTCATGGGATTTTGTTGTTCTTGGACTCATTTCAATCGGTAGCATCCACTGTAAGTAATGTTGTGCCGTTTTCTACAATCTATGGATGTTTCATGAAGTTATAAGCATAAATGCCACGTGATAGCTAAATTTTAGTTTTAGTTATCTGTGTGCCTGTGGGGTTTTATGTGTTGTAATTGCATGAGCAATATTTCGTGATCGGCTTATTGAATTATGCTGATGTTGGACTCATTTTAATCGTGATAATCTGCGTGATAATCTGCTAATGTCCAACTTTCCACAATTGGATCAGGTTTCATGAAGTTACGAGCCAAAAGGTGACATAAATGCTGCATCGGTTTATTATTTACATATGGGTCTTGAGGGGCTTCACATACAAAAACTCACTCAAGTTTAGTCAAAGCCCAAACCAATTATACTCACTGTATTCTTCTCCTTGAGATCTTTCAAATGACACATAACACATGATTATCTGAGCTGTATGATGCTTTTGACACGTTGGAGTATTTAGTACAAATTAGTTTAGTTAAATTATTTTTCAGCAAATAACTCAACAGTACTTAGGAGTTTAAAAGTGGCTACATTCATTGTAAAATTCAGACTCTAAGGCTTAAAACGACACCTATTTTATGATTAGGTGGCGCCCTTGGGCGGTACACTTCCTTTTAGAGTGATAACTCAGCACTCGTTAAGAGTTGAACAAAATGGTGCCTTAAAAACCTGAGATTCTAAGCTTTAAAATTATACCTATTGTGTTAATCCTGTCAGTGGCCCTTCGGCCTTAAGGGGTTAATGAAGGATCAGTATTCTAAAGTGTTACCAAAATCCCTATGCAACAATCTCTGCTAATAACAAAGACAGGAAACAAGGTTATTAGTTTATATGCATGTAGAAGTTTGATGTTGCATGACCTTTCTCTGATATTCCACTATTTATAAAGTATGTGTTAGAATAC
>RJVU01042551.1:3668808-3693907 GCA_003731715.1 Anabarilius grahami
ACACACACACACACACACACACACACACACACACACACACACACACACACACCTAGTTAAAGATATTTAGTGTTTTGTTGTAGGCATTTAAGTAAGTTAACTAAATATTTAAATGAATGCCATTAGTGTTTTGCATAACTGTCTAGCTTAACAGGCATGGATGCACATCTGGTGAATACTGTCAAATAGAAGACACAGTTACTGATGAATGAATGATAAGCAACATTTTTTTATGAACAAAAACAAACTGGAAAAAAAAAAATCAGAGTTGTTCATTTTGCAGACTGTATGACAAACTCACCATTATCTGAAGAATCAGGACTAGATGATGCACTTGTATCTACAAAAGAAAAAAAAAGTCTTGTGATCACTGATTTCAGTTACTGAATATTTTCAAGCAGGGCATAGTAGAAATACACATACACAGATTTTTTTTTTATTTCCACAGCTTTGAACTATTTATAAGATGTCTGAGCAATAATTCATTATGCATATAAAGTGGTCTATGTGTGGCTTTCTGCTAGCAGATACATTAACAACTGGCTACTTGTTCACTATGGTGTATTCTGATGTTGTTCCAAATCCTTCCCCTGTCAGAGCCCCACCTCACAAGACTATAAGGAAAAGCTATCACATCATATCCTGCTCTAGGTGATCAAGCTGAACAGTTGTGTTTGATTAGAAAGAAAACAATAATGTTTTCTGTTGGTGTGCCTCCAGAAAAAGGGTTAAGATACACTGGGTTAGCTTACTAACATAAACTAGCAGAAAACAAGGGGAAATAAACATATTCCTTGATTTTAAAACTTAGATGTGATAATCTCCGCTTCCAATTATAAACATACATGTACATCTTACATTATTTCTCAATAAAGAAGCAGTGTGGATAAGTCATCATTTTACAAAATCAGACTCAATCAGCAGAAGGAAAACAATTTTATTCATCTGTGACAAATCAAACACAAACTTACTTCTGGATGGTGAAGCAGAGGTGGTAGGACTTGTTGCTACTCTTGAAGCTGCAAAGAAACAAATTGTCAGGGAGTCTACACAGCCACCACAGTCTCAGTCATCAGATCCCAATCACCGGACTTCTAATCACACACACCTGTCAGCAATCACCCACCAGCACTATAAAACAGCACTTCTCCCCTTCACTCACTGTTGGGTCTCAACCTTACCTGGTCGTTCCTCACCTGTTCCTGGGATTACCTTCTGTCTTCGCTAGCACCAATGAACGATCCAAAGTGGCGTTTCTTATCTCCCTCCTCTCTGGAAGAGCGTTGCTCTGGGCTCAAGCCATGTGGGATTCCCATTCTAACCTTGTTGACTCGTTTGACTTTTCCTCTCATTTCCAGGAAGTTTTCGGTCTCTCCACAGGAGCGCTATCGGTCTCTGACCAACTCATCCGCCTAAGACAAGGAAGTTCTTCGGCTAGCGATTCCACACTGCAGTTCCGGACTCTAGTGGCCTCTTGTGGTTGGAACAAGA
This sequence comes from Anabarilius grahami, assembly GCA_003731715.1. NCBI lineage: Eukaryota > Metazoa > Chordata > Actinopteri > Cypriniformes > Xenocyprididae > Anabarilius > Anabarilius grahami. Next base: position 3,670,300 of record RJVU01042551.1, read on the forward strand.
CTGCTCTTCTCACTGCCTATCGACAAGGTCTTAACCCACAGCTTTGTACTCAAATGGTGATCTACAATAACTCAGTTGGATTGGAGAGCTTTATGCAGCAAGCCGTGAAGATCTCTCAACAACTTACAGCTTGTATGCCTGAAATAACCGCTCATTCACCGCTCTTACCTGCTGACTGTCCTCCAGTACCAGAACCTATGCAGATTGACTCCAGTCGTCTTTCCCAGCAAGAACGTGCACGTTCCGCAGAAGCTCGAGCCGCATTCCAAACGCTGAAGGATGCCTTTTGCACTGCTTCCATCCTTACTCATCCCAACCCTGAACTCCTGTTCATCGTAGAAATGGACGCCTCCACCACCGGTGTGGGAGCAGTGCTATCCCAACGGCACAGAGAGCCTCAACTCCACCCTTGCGCTTACTTCTCCAGGAAGCTTTTCCCAGCGGAGCGGAATTACGACATCGGCAACAGAACTGCTGGCTATCAAACTGGCGCTTGAGGAATGGAGGCATTGGCTGAAAGGAACTCAACATTCTTTAACCGTCATTTCAGACCATAACCTGGAATATCTCCGCTCAGCCAAGAGACTTAACCCTCGCTAAGCCCGCTGGACTCTATTCTTTACACGCTTTCAGTTTACCATCACCTATCGACCTGGAGAGAAGAATGTGAAGGCCGACTCACTCACAAATCCATGCTCTGGAAGAACCATCTCCACCTGAGCCCATCCTCCCTCCAGCCATACTCGTAAGTCCCATTCAGTGGGACCTGGATGAGCAGATACACGCCGCCAGAGTTTCCGAACCTGCTCCGCTGGGAGGCCCAGAGGGTAAAATCTACACTACCGTTCAAAAGTTTGGGATCGGTACGATTTTTTTATGTTTTTATAAGTTTCGTCTGCTAACCAAGACTGCATTTATTTCATTAAAAATACAGTAAAAACAGGAATATTTTGAAATATTATTACAATTTAAAATAACTTTTCTATTTGAATATTTTACAAAGTAATTTATTCCTGTGATGGTGAAGTTGAATTTTCAGCATCATTACTCCAGTCTTCAATGTCACACGATTCTTCAGAAATCATTCTAATATGCTGATTTGCTGCTCAAGAAACATTTCTGATTATTATCAATGTTGAAAACAGTTGTGTACTTTTTTTTTTTTTTTCAGGATTCCTTGATTGATAAATTCAAAAGAACAGCATTTATCTGAAATACAAAGCTTTTGTAACATTATACACTACCGTTCAAAAGTTTGGGGACAGTAAGAAGTTTTATTTTAATTTTTTTGAAAAGAAATTAAAGAAATGAATACTTTAATTCAACAGGGATGCATTAAATCATTCAAAAGTGTCAGTAAAGACTTTTATAATGTTACAAAAGGTTATATTTCAAATAAATGCTGTTCTTTTGAACTTTCTATTCATCAAGGAATCCTGAAAAAAAAATATTGTACTCAAATATTTTGTACAATTGTACACATTAAATGTTTCTTGAGCAGCAAATCAGCATATTAGAATGATTTCTGAAGGATCATGTGACATTGAAGACTGGAGTAATGATGCTGTAAATTCAGCTTTGCCAACACAAGAATAAGTTATATTTTAAAATATTTTAAAATAGAAAAGTTATTTTAAATTGTAAAAATATTTCACAATATTACTGTTTTTACTGTATTTTTAATTAAATAAATGCAGCCTTGGTGAGCAGATGAAACTTTTTTTTAAAAACATTAAAAATTTTACTGATCCCAAACTTTTGAACGATAGTGTATGTACCGACCACCTTACGGAAAGACCTTCTGGGCTCACTACATGCTTCCCCGGGCTCTGGACACTCAGGCAGCCAGCCAACTCTCTCCCTCCTTCAGGCTCGTTACTGGTGGCCCAGTATGGCCCGAGATGTCTCCCTACATGTCCAAGGATGCTCAGTCTGTGCCATTTCCAAAACTCCACGTCACCTAGCCTCTGACAAGCTGGTTCCACTACCCATCCCACATCGCCCATGGTCCCACGTCGGAGTCGACTTTGTCACTGACCTGCCGAACTCTGATGATGGATCCTCGTAGCTGTGGATAGATTCTCCAAGGCTTGTATGTTAATTCCTCTTCGAGGACTGCCTACCGCTATGGAAACAGCAGAAGCTCTCTTCCATCAGCTGTTTCGCAACTTTTGTATCCCAGAGGAAATCGTCTCCGACCGTGGGCCACAGTTCACTTCCCACGTTTGGACTGCCTTCAAACTCCTGTCTCCGTCAACCTCTCATCTGGATATCACCCCCAGATGAATGGCCAGACTGAGCAGAAGATACAGGAGATGGGGAGGTATCTCCGGGCCTACTGCCATGACAACCAGAACAGCTGGAACTGTTTCCTTGCGTGGGCCAAGTATGCACAGAATTCTCTCAAACAGACCATCGATGCCCGTCGATCCTCTACCCCCGTCTATCATCCGGGAGATCAAGTCTGGCTCTCTACACGGGATCTGCGTCTCCGCCAGCCCTGCCGCAAGCTGAGTCCCCGCTACATAGGTCCCTTCACCATCGAGAGGCAGATTAATGAAGTCACTTACAGTCTCCAACTCCCCCCGAGGTACCGCATTCACCTATCATTTCACGTATCACTCCTTAAACCTGTGTCTCCCTCTTCCACAGCACCAGAGGAGCCGCAGGATCCCGAGGAAAGGCCCTGGTCCATCGTGACGTTGTGCTAGATCCTGTTCTCCTGGACGAATTTCACCAAGCCCATCCGGACCGTCCCGCACCCAGAGGCCGTGGTCGACCCCGTCGCTGTCGGAGGGCGTCAGGAGCCACCCCTGGAGGAGGGGGTACTGTCAGGGAGTCTACACAGCCACCACAGTCTCCACCCACCACAGTCATCAGATCCCAATCACCGGACTTCTAATCACACACACCTGTCAGCAATCACCCACCAGCACTATAAAACAGCACTTCTCCCCTTCACTCACTGTCGGGTCCCAACCTTACCTGGTCGTTCCTCACCTGTTCCTGGGATTACCTTCTGTCTTCGCTAGCGATCATCTTCAGCCTCTTTAGCTCTGCTCCATGCCCTGGAATAGAGAAAGACTTCAGTATACAGAAGACGTTATCTAAGACTTTCCATCAATACGTTTACTTACCTGGATTCTCTTTCGTCTGTGTTGAACTACTGCTGTTATCAATAAACCTGCCATATTATCTTCACTTACCTCTGTGTCCCGTGTTTACCTGCTGACACAAATACTCAAACAGAACATGTTGTGATGTTCATGTCAATTTAAACCATTTATAAAATGTTTAAAACAATTGTATATAACAAGTGTCTAAAACAATGCATCATGTCTGCAAAGTGGTGTACTGTCTGTATGTTGATATAGCTGTTTATAGTATGATCTGACTTGTGAAAAGCGATTCTGGTATACAATTACTGGTGCCATTTTTATAAATAAAAATAAACTGGAAAATTAGAGTTCATCTTTTGCAGATTGTATGGCAAACTCACCAATAGTTGAAGAATCGGTACTCCGTGATGCACTTGGAGCTGCATAAGATAAAAGATATATTGTGATCACTGACTTCAATTACTGAATATTTTCAAGCAGATCATAGTAAACAGATTTTTTTTCATGCCTTTGAACTATTTATAAGATGAAGCAATTATTCATTATGCCTAGAAAGTGGTCAATGTGTGGCTTTCTGCTAGCAGATACATTAACAACTTGCTACTTGTTCTGATGTTGTGCCAAATCCTTCCCCTGTCAGAACCCCACCTCACAAGACTATAAGGAGAAGCTATCACAACATATCTTGTTCTAGGGAATCAAATTGCCTTTCTAATTTTCTAATATATTTAGTCTATTAAGATGTCAATTGGATAGCTCAGTGTTTCCCAACTCTGTTCCTGGAGTATCCCTTATCTGACCCATCCATTTAAATCTCTACTAATCTTGGTTTTGGAGTCTCCACTAATGAGCTGATGAGTTGAACCAGTTGTGTTTGATTAGAAAGAAAAAACGTTTACTGTTGGTTTTTCCCTTCAGAAAAAGGGTTGAGAAACGCTGGGTTAGCTTACTAACCATAAACTAACAGAAAACAAGGGAAATAAATGTGTAAACTGGCAACTTTAGCTTTGGTTATATGATAAGTGATAATTCATATACAGAGATTAATAAGCAACATTTATGGTCATAATGCTTCTAATGCTTTTCCCAAAAGAGTTTCAGCTAAATTAATTGCTTTGCAGTTGTTGGGTGTGGGTCAGACTTGACAAATCATTGGTTAGATACTCGGATATGACTTTTCTCTCTCTATATTAAGAGACTTGTGAATAGTTGCATCCTGTGTCTGGCTCTCTGGGGCATTGTGGGACATTCCTGCTGACATTTCCTGTTGAGCCCAAACACAGATTCTGCTATCTACTTGTCTGTGTTTGTGACCCTTTGCACAACGTTTTAACGGGACCAACGAGTTTGAGTTGAAGAAAGTGCCTCCATCCACATTCATCCATCATAAATGTGTTCTCTACATGGCTCTGGGGGGTTGAATACGGAAGGCAGTCTGGCGGAAGCTAGATATTTTACTTCATAACTTGGATTTTTTCCCCTGCATCGCTTCACTTCAGAAGGCCTTTATTAACTCCCCGGAGCCGTGTGGAGTACACATTTATGATGGATGGATGTGGATGGAGGCACTTTCTTCATCTCATACTCGTTGGTCCCATTCACTGCAATTATAAAGCTCGGATGTGTCAGGATATTTATTAATATTTCTCCGATTTTTTCATCAGGAAGAAGAAAGTCATATACACATAGGATGGCTTGAGGGTGAGTAAATCTTGGGCTAATTTTCATTTGAAAGTGAACTAATCCTTTAACTTGTTGCGTCTTTCTACAGCCCCACAGACCAGGCTTTGGTGTTAAAAGCTTTGACAGGTTTCCTTGTGTTTCAACTAGGTCCACTAGACTTTTATGTCACAACAGAACTGCCGCCGCCTCACAGACTTCATTGTTGAACCGCTGATACACCAGTGATTCAACTAGATTAGATAGGCCTCACTGCTTACATCAGTGAAACTATTGTAGCCTAGGAATGAGCTCTGTCTATATGACTCATTTCTAAGCTAATGCGGTGTCTTCCCCTTTTATGAAGTACCTACAGTAGGCCTCATTTCAAAGATACTTATATCAGCATGGCTGTTATCGCTTTAGTATGGGTTCTGTCCGTACAACTTATTTCAGCTAAACATGATGTTTCCATGAATATGAAGCACCTGTTTTGAACCCTGTCATTGCAGTGTTCAACTAAGTACAGTAGGGCCCATCAACATGGGTCTTTTCTATTAATGGGACGAAACTATCGTTCAAGAAACACAGTGTCTTCCTGTTTGTAAAACAATTCATATGGGCCATTATCTTTGCTTACACAAAGCAACCCTTCGCAGTAACACTGCAGGATTTTTAAAATTCCCTATAGAGTCGAAATCGAAAGGGAACGTCTGCGATTAACTTCTTGAGAGAGTCAGCGTGATTCACTTCTCCCTTCGGCAGAATATTTTGCGATGGAAAAGTATTAAGAATCTAAATCCAAAGCAAAAAAAAAAAAAGTTTTAAGCCAGTTATTTATATATTTTCCTGTAGTGTGTCAGTAGGAAATATCAGTTCACATTTCCAAACATTCATTTTGCCTTTAATTGTAATAATCCAGTGAGATTTTTGTATGCACAAGGAGTCTGACAACAGCCAGTACACTCCACATGCAGATCTGATCTCACCATCATCGAGTCCATCTGGGATTACATGAAGAAGAGAAAAAACTGAGACAGACTAAGTCCAGAAGAAGTAAGACAACGTCTCCAAGACACTTGAGGAAACCTACCTTCAAAGCTTCAGTACTGTGAAAAGTCTTAGTCACTTGTGTAAAAATGCTGTAAAGTGAGGATGCTTTCAAACATAATGTCATAAATAGATTTGATCAATTAACTTATATTAATTAAATCAAATCAATATATTGTGTGACAACCCTTTGCGATTAAAACAGCTTTTGTCCTAGGTACACTTGCACATAGTTTTGTAGCTTTGGAGGTAGGTTCCTTCAAGTAGGTTCCTTCTGGATTTAGTCTGTCTCAGTTTTTTCTGTTTGTAATCCCAGATGGACTCGATGAGATCAGATTTGCATGTGGAGCACTGGATGTTGTCAGAGTCCTTGTGCATAAAAGAAATCTCACTGGATTATTACAATTAATGGCAAAAGGAATGTTTGGAAATGTGAACTGATATTTCCTACTGACACGCTGCAGCAAAATATATAACTGGCTTAAAACCATTTTGCTTTTTATGGTGAAAATACTAACACGCCTAAGACTTTTGCATAGTACTGTACGCTCATAAACTCACATGTAAACTCACATGTAGTCATTTGAATGCTTTATCTATTGACTCTAAAGCTTAATTATATTACATACAGTATAACCATTATGAAGGCGTTATTTAGATTAATTTAAATTGTGCTTAATAATAATTAACAAAACTAAAACTGTACATGTGTAATGGATTAAGAATATAATAATTACATAAATTATATTTAAATTGTACAAAAATTATTGTTATAAATAATCATAGCTGAAAGCCAGACAATTTGGTCTTTAAAAATCTTTTGTAAGTAGTGACCGTTAATTTGTTGTAGAAAGAAGTATAGTGACTTTATTGTGTCAGAATATGTCACTTTCTCACACCTGATTGGTCCAATTTCGGTTTCTTACCCAGAACATGGAGCATAAGTTACTATAGTGAAAACACAGCTAAAAGCCCGAGCCACTTTCATGGTGCCTAAAACCCAGGGTTAGCACAAACTAAATGTTTACTCTTTGAATTCTTGTACCCGAGAACAATACAATCTGACACCATTATGACTAAATGTTTGCTAAGAAGTATTTCCTACAGTTTTTTACCCTGCATTTCCATAGCTGACTGGTGGGAGTGGCCTTGGACGGCAACATGCCCAGTACATAATGGGTGTTGAAGTTTTCCTACCTATTTGGCAAAAGGGAAGACAACAACCTTCTTTCTTTGTTTTCTCTAGTCAGTTAGCATGATTTCACCTTTTTTCCACCTTTGTACCTTATAGGCAGCCAAGTTTTATTGAAAGCCCATCCTGCTAGCAGTGAAGTTTCCCTTTAAGTACACTTAAGTGGCCTTTTATTTCCTTAATATAAAATTTTCTGCAAGTACAGTTTTTAAAAAATATACTTTTAACATTTGAAGCACACTACAAGTGCACATCCAATAAAATTAAGCACACTTCTTTTTCCTGGAAAAAGAACAAAAAAACGAGAAAGAACATAAAAAGCACAAAGATGTTTTAGCGTTCCTTCTACACATCATAATTAGTGCTGTGTCTCATTTCAGAGGCTGCGTCCGCGGAGTTCGCATTTGTAGGCTGCATACATCATCAAGGATGTCTTATTTAAGAAAAGTAACCATAATAAAATTGACTGTTATTTCTTGTGAGGTGTAAAATACTGTACTTCTTTCTTACTTTGCAGTCTAATGGTTACTTTTCTTAAATGAGACCGCCTCGATGACGTATGCGGCCGACAAATGTGATCTCTGGAGGATGCAGCCTCTGAAATGAGATGCGGCATAGGTGTATTGCCTTCCCTTTTTTTTTATTCATAAAACAAAAACAAAACAAGCAAACAAACAAAACAGACTTACATGAAGTAGTTTTCACACCAGATTCTTCTTTAGAATCTGAACTAGTACCTGGACCTGCATAAAACATCATTTATTGAACATGCAGGATAAGCATTGTAAAAACATATCTCAACAGAATATTTTTTCATGCTTTCAACCCATTTTGTTTAAGAGATTGTTACTTGTTTTAAGTATGACAGCTTCACATCTATTTAGCCAGTGTTACATTATACTCTGTTATACATGATTAGACTTTTTAAAAAGTGTCCTCTATCAGACATCTGTCTGCTGGGGGATTGTGTGGGACCTTTCTGCTGACATTTCCTGTCATGGCCACAGTTTCTGCTCTCTTTCTGTCTGTTTTTGTGACCCTTTCTTGACTTCTGCATCTTAACAGCAAAAAGAAAAGCAGACACTTGCTGTGCTGTCACAACAGCTGTCCTGTCTGCTAAAACACACAGCATACAAATATCTAGACTTATACTCTCACTATAGGTTCATATGTTTAATGCCACTTTAGGAGATTTAGCCATCTCCTACCCTCAGCATTGCCAAGTATATTTAATGGGGTCATGACATGAGAAATCAAATTTGCCTTTTGACATATAAGAGGTCTTTTTTTTTTTTTACCATTAAAACATCCCGCAAGTTGCACAAATAAAGTATTTTCCCAAACTGATTGCACTGTATTTTATTTTATGTATTCTCTTTGAAGTATTGAATAAATTGAAGAATTAATAGGAGACTTTTAATGAAGGGTTTTAAAATGGACTTCCTTAACCTTATTAAAAATGCAAAATTAGTCTGGTAGAAGCCATGCCCTTTTCCAATCTACATTCATCACAAACGAACCCCAGTAACAATTATTTTTCATTAGAACATTTTTGAAAATATGCTCATTACATAACGTTCATATCTAACCATATCGAAGTTGGGGTATGAGTCGAACCACTGTGATTCTGCATCACTTTGCGCATTCATTAGAGCAGAGCTAGAGACTGATGCTATGTTTTCAGATTGCTCAATTTTATCAGCATGATTGACATGGTGTCAAGCCAGACTTGCTTATCTTTCTCCCTTCCCCCTTGCGTTCCAAAAATGTCTCATCTGGATATTGTGGGATTCGTGACGTAACATGGGAAATATATATTTGCATATGACTTACTCTAGAACAAGACATCAACGAACAGTTATACATAATTGCACCTTAGGCCCCACCCACTGGCATTCAGCCAGTATTCCGCCGTGTTCTCGCTTCATTGCGAGCGACGACCCACACAGTAAGTGTGTTAAATGTTTGGGTTTTTCGCATGCGCGTGAGGCTGTTCATGGCGCTTCTGCTTGTAAATTCGGTGAAAATTTCCTTCTCAAAACTCTCCGTTCTAGACTCTGGGTTTTTGAGAAGTAGTCATCCGTTTTTCTCTGTCGCGCTTCCGAAGCCGCCGAGGCCTCACGTGAATCCGCGACCTGGGGTTCGGATGTAGAGCTCGAGGACATAGAGAGCGAGCAGACGGGCCTCGCCCTTTCTCTCCCTCCCTCTCCTGAGCACACGCGCGGGGTTTTGCCGGTCGAATTCTCGCATGAGAATCTCGCGGCCGTTCTCCTTCGCGGCACACCATGCTACTCTGAAAGGACCAGTTCAACACTCTAATACCGGAATGTCCTCTATATTGCGACACACTGCTTCCTCTATCTAATTTCTTTCACGAATGGAGGCGTCTGCCAGGGGTATCGCCTTGGTTTCTAAAAACAGTGCAGTTCGGTTACACACTCCAGTTCTGTTGCAATCCCCCCGTTTCAACGGGGTTCTTCTGACTTCTGTGCTACAGCAGGAGCTATCTTCCCTTCTCATCAAGGGGGCAATAGAAGAAGTTCCTCCAGTGGAAGTGGAACGCGGCTTTTTCAGCTGCTACTTTCTAGTTTCGAAGAAGGACGGCGGTCTGCGCCCCATACTAGACCTCCGTCGTCTGAACTTTCGTCGTCCAGAATGTTGACGCTGAATTTTCATATTCAGGTTGTCTGACGGCACAGGAAGTTCCTCAGATTTTCCTTTAGAGGAAAGGTTTATCTGTACAAGGTTCTTCCCTTTGGCCTGGCCTTGGCACCAAGGACATTCACAAAGTGTATGGATGCTGCTCTGGCCCCGTTGAGTCTCAAGGGCATTCGTATACTCAATTACCTGGACGATTGGCTAATTTTAGCCCACTCCAGGGAATTAGTGACTCGCCACAGAGACGTCGTCCTTCACCACATCCGGTCTCTCGGCCTCAGATTGAACACCGAAAAGAGAGTTCTCCACCCATCCTAACAGACTGTGTTCTTAGGGGTTCACCTGTATTCTGTTCAGATGCAGGCCCGTCCTGGGCCTCATGGCCGCAGCATCCCTGTGCTGCCCCTAGGATTGCTTCACATGAGACCGTTTCTTTGGTGGATGAAGCTCTTTGGGGTCCGATCGACAGGACTGGCCTTTCACCTGTTGAAAGGGTGCGTTTATTTCCGCGCCCTTTCGATATGGCGGGACCCACTCTGTCTTCAAAAAGGAGTCAACATGGGTGCTGTTTTCAGTCGGAAAATGATCACAACGGACGACTCTCTGACCGGCTGGGGCGCAGTCGTCGAGGGCAGGCCGGTGTGTGGACGGGAGAGTTCCTCTCTTGGCACATAAACAGCTTGGAGCTCAGGGCTGTATCTCTGGCCCTGCTGCACTTTCTCCCCTTTCTCAGGGGAAGCCACGTCATTGTCAGGACGGACAACATGGCGGTGGTATCTCATATAAATCATCAAGGGGGCTCCTCCTTTGGGCTCAGAACAAACTCCTCTATCTGAGAGCGGTTCATGTACCCGGGACCCTGAACCCAGATTTTCTGTTGAGGCAGAAACTCAGATCGGGAGAATGGATGCTAAACCCTCAAACAGTAGCCCAGATTTGGGAAGTGTTTGGCAGAGCAGAGGTGGACCTCTTTGCGTCGCAGGAGTCATCTCAGTGCCCGCTTTGGTTCTCCCTGAGCCCCCCAGTGCCTCTGGGCATAGATGCGTTCGCTCACCCATGGCCGAGATGCGTTCCCGCCTGCCAAGCTGATCCCGGCTGTTCTGTGCAGGGTGAGGGAGAGCAGGGTCTGTCTCCTACTTGTAGCCCTATTCTGGTCGTCCCAGACATGGTTCTCGAGGCTGATACTTCTTCTGGACTCCCTTCCATGGGAGATCCCGATCAGACAAGACCTGCTGTCTCAGCTTCAGGGCAAGATATGGCATCCTCGTCCCGAGATTTGGAAGCTGTGGGTATGGCCCATCAAAGGCTGCCATCTTTAATCTCTAGTCTTCCTGCCGACGTCCAGGAGACCATCGCCAGTCCGAGAGCTTTTTCCACAAGAAGTCTGTATTCCTCTAAGTGGAGGGTTTTTGAGTCTTGGTGTTCAGCTCATGCTGTGGATCCAGTGAACTGCCCTGTGGGTTCAGTGCTGGAGTGCCTGCAAGAAGAATTTGCTGCGGGGGCAGCTGCTACTACTCTGAGAGTTTATGTCGCAGCCGTTGCTGCTCGAAGGGAGTCAGATGAAATTCCCCTGGACAAACATAGGTTGGTCTCGGCGTTTATGCTTGGGGTTCGGCGTCTGAAGCCAGCACGTTCCCCTGAAATTCCCTCTTGGGATCTGTCAGTTGTCCTGGAGGGCTTAATGGAGGCTCCTTTTGAGCTCTTTGAGTCAGCTCCAGAGCGGATTCTGACTCTTAAGGTTGCTCTTTTGTTGGCTCTAACTTCTTTAAAGCTAGTGGGGGATTTGCAAGCTCTCTCTGTTAGCGTGGCGTGTATGGACTTCGCCCCTGGTCTAGTTAAGGTAACCTTAAGACCCAGGCCAGGATATGTGCCCAAAGTCTTGTCTACACCATTTCGCTCTCAAGTTATCTCCCTTCACTCATTCCATCCTCCTCCTTTCGCCTCTGATGAGGATGAAAAACTTCACTTGCTCTGCCTTGTCCGAGCTCTGAAGTCTTACGTAGATCGCTCTAGTGGTTGGAAAAGAACGAATCAGCTTTTGGTATGTTTTATTGCTGGCTGCCGCAGGCTTGCCGCATCAAAGCAGAGAATTTCTCACTGGGTTACGGAGGCTATTTCGCTGGCATATGAGGTGCGTGGTCTGTCTTCACCTCTCAGCGTTCTGGCACATTCCACCAGAAGTGTGGCTACCTCTCAAGCTCTTTTTAGAGGGGTCCTCCTGGAGGACATTTGTGTAGCGGCAGGATGGTCCTCCCTGCACACGTTTGTAAAATTTTATAGTTTGGATCTCGATATGGCTCCGGGTTCCCAAGTTCTGTTTGTTTGAACCAGCCATGGTTGCTATCTGGTTTTTCATTGTGCCAGATACGGCAGCGCTTTAGCTTGGCGTGTTTGGTATATCGTTCCCATTGCTTCATAGCTACGCAGCGTCTCGTTCCCTATTCAGAGAACCTAGGTTACGCCAGTAACCCGAGACGTTCGCTCATCCAGTTTAAACAGGTCGTTTGTGTCTCTGTACAGACTTCAGAAGGATCCCAGCATCAGAAACAAGTGGATGGTTTATTTTAATGGCATCCCGGATTGTGTTAGAAAATTATGTTTGTTCAGAGCATTTTGTTTTGAAAATGAATTTTAATAGAGAGTTTGCAAAGAAACTTTTGTTTAAAGATGAAGCAGTCCACTGTATTAGATCTGACAGCACCTGCATCACAAACCATAAGTAAATGAGTTCGTAATTCTTTACTTTTAAATTATGGTTTATATGGATGTTTTCAAAACACTTAGGCTGCATCTGAAATCGCACACTTCCCTACTATATAAAGTAAGCGAAAAACAGTATGTGATGTGTGAAATGTGTCTGAATTCATGGTACTCATAAAAAAAGTAGGCAAAACATTCATTTTTTCTCCTCTCTCTTTCATTCTCTGTCTTTTCTTAGGCTCACCCCGATGTCTGCTATTGACACTATAAGGTGTCCATCTACATTTACCTGTTTGACATAATAAATTATGCACTATTCGTTTGTTGGCCAGAGGAGGACTGGTCCCCTGACTGAGCCTGGTTTCTCCCAAGGTTTTTTTCTCCATTCTGTCACCTGATGGAGTTTGGGTTCCTTGCCACTGTCACCTCTGGCTTGCTTAGTCGGGACACTTAATATTCAACAATATTACTGATCTGCCTGCATTGACACCATTGTATGAGAACTGACCTGAGCTGGACGATGACATCACTGTTATCTCCATAGCTGCTGTATAGATAAATTAACTAAATTAATAACTAATGATTCTACAACAGAAATGTATCAACACTGAACTTACTTAAGCTGGACAATGACACTATTTTCTTCTAGAGCTGCTACAGCCAAAATTATTTTCCTGTTATCACTGTAAAGCTGCTTTGAAACAATCTGCATTGTAAAAAAGCGCTATATAAATAAAGGTGACTTGACTTGACATCACTACTCTCGTTGCCATTGAGTCTCCTGCTAGGTTTTAAATAGGACGACAATGTGAATGCATGCTAGTCGACTTTACTGTCAGATTTTGATTGCTTTTTGTTTGTAACTACTGTTCATCCTAAACTTTGGCTATTGTTAGTTGCTATTGTGTCGTTCTTTTATTTTTACTGTTTTGTTTTGTGCAAAACAGAGTTTTCAGTTGTATTAGATACACTAGGTTAGAAGTGAGCGAATGAGTGTATTTTTTTTCCAGTATCATCATTATTTCCTATCTCTTGCAAATTTTTCTTGCTTGTGTATAATAAACTTGAATATTTTGCATTATTTCTGTCCACATTTTGTCTCTTGCCATCCACAAACACGAAAAATTATTTTCTATTAAATGTTACATTCTCCAACCCTATACAACATCTGGAGTCATAACAATTGCGAATGTAGTATATCCGGATTACGGTCATACTACACACATTCATACTATATGGAACTTTTTAGCGGCCGTTAAGTAATTATTTATACAAAATAAGTACCTTCTCACAAGAGTATGCGATTTCAGATGCAGCCTTACGTGCAATAGCAAGGGGCCATTGATACTTTTTCCTATGCATTGACATTAGCCAATCATAACAGTGGCCGATTACTAACAAGCCTTAAAGGATTAGTTCACTTTTAAATGAAAATTACCCCAAGCTTTACTCACCCTCAAGCCATCCTAGGTCTATATGTTAATAAAGGTTAATAAAGGACTTCTGAAGCAAAGCGATGCATTTGTGTAAGAAAATATCCATATTTAAGAAATTATGAAGTAAAATATCTAGCTTCTGCCAGACCGCCTTCCGTAAATATAAAACTGTCACAGTTCAAAAATGTTACGCTACATCTTACGCCTTCCCTATTCAACTTACGGAAAAAGTAGATATTTTACTTCATAACTTGTTAAATATAGATATTTCTTTTACACAAACTCTTCGCTTCGCTTCAGAAGTCCTTTATTAACCCCCCGGAGCCATGTGGAATATGTTTATGATGGATGGATGTGGATGGAGGCACTTTCTTTAGCTCATACTCGTCATACTCGCTCACTGCCATTATAAAGCTTGGATGCATCAGGATATTAATATATCTCCAATTGTGTTCATTAGAAAGAATAAAGTCATATACACCTAGGATGGCTTGAGGGTGAGTAAAGCTTGGGCTTTTCAAAAAAGGGTCATTTCATTTTTGACAGAGGGTCATTTCAACCCTCATTTTGGTAGAAAATAATTGTTTTTCTATAAATATTTGTTTTGTTTTTTTTGGGGGGCAAAAAACTTTATTAACATTATAAGTGAACTTTAAGGAGCATTAAAACAATAAAAAATCAGTGTCATGACCCCTTTAATGTTATATCCTACACAGCTTTACTCTGACTCTAACTTTTAGGGTGCTGCTTAATTCTCAATTCTCTAATTGCACTATGAGGAGGCGAGGAACGAGGAGTAAAGAAGCTACCAGAGGAGCTATGTGATGATACACAGGTGTATCTTATAGTCTTTTTTGTCTAAGAACCTGATGCACATATAAAATTTTCCTCCCCCTTCACATCTGTCACAATAATTGTAATTTATGCTTTACCTTTGCTAGTTTAAACCATACATCTAACATATTTTAACAGGGAATATTTCTTTATTATTATTCATTATGAATTTCTTAAATAATCAAACTTCAACAGCTTCAGGGCAAATCCTTTAAGTGCAGCTGATGATGCTTTGAAGTGTTGGTTTGGCAATATATAGAAGAATATTCCAATGAACAAATAAGATTTCCTTCGATTACTCCATTCTCATTTTCTTTCCTTGTATCCTTCCCTCGCATGCTAAGAGGGGCTGAGCTGAGACGTGAGGACAGGAAACGAGGATGCGCAAATTAGAAATTAGAAGCACCATTAGTAATAAGTTTCCTTTGAGGTTGGCATGGTATGCATACATATTCAGATTCAGTAATATTGTCTAATGCTTGTCACAGTTGTGTTTTTTAGTAAGTAAGTTTGATTCAGGCCTGACAAATAAGATGCAGATGATTAAAAATGATAATTAAGTGAGAAGGAATAATAAGATTAAATTCATTTTTATAATAAATCAATACATTTAACAAGGATAAAAATGTGAAACATATTAAATATAATCCTGCTCAGCATTTAGCATGACAGGCTTTTGAATTATATATGTAATAATATATAAAAAGTTGTTTTATATACCATGTCGAATCATTTGCAACTTTTATAAAGGAAGACCATAATTTAGAGACACCATATGTACATCATCATATTTAAAGCTGTGATCAAAACCTCTCTGGCACTTAAAAACACCCACTAATCTTTCCAGCATGCTATAAAGGAAAAGCTTATTTCACCTGTCCAGTGGAGGAGGAGACAGGAACAGATGAAGAATGAAATCCTTTTAACCATGATGTAGTTTTTCTCTAATTGCCAAAAAGAACCAGAAAAGACCGTTGCTTCAGAGCAGTGCACTAAAGTGATGAGAAAGAGACGTGTATCCAGCCACTCTAATGTGTATTTTAGAACTTCCCTTAGACAAAGAGGTACAGGAAACAGCAACTTCTACTGAGGGTGGAGGGCTAGGAACCAGGAGATGTGGCGCAGCTGTGGAAGTGGGTATGTTTGAGTATTGGTGCTCAGCTAAAAAAAGGGTTAGGTTAGGTTAGGTTAAAGGGTTTTTTTTTTGGTAAGCAACTTCTCTACAAGTCTATGTTAGTGTTTTCTACTCTAGCCACTAACGTGTTTGCTCTGGAGGGACAACCTTAAATCCAAAAGAAATGTTCTTCTTTTTTCTAAATGGCTGTGTTAGAATGAAATAAGTTGGGCAGCATCAAGAAAACTCTCTGATGCATGATGTCCACTACTGTGGACAGAACGTAAAAGTAATTTTTAACTGTTCAAGGTGCGAGGTCAGACAGTCTGCGATGTTGTTGCTATAGCATTTTACAAGGGGTTTGTGTCTTGCTTCGGACTTGACTGACAGATGGCTTTCTGACACCACCTGCTAACCTTTATTCACTAATTTTTATCTTTTAATTATTCTCCACACTGTTAAAATAAAATATGAGTTTATGTCAGTAGTTGCATATTCATAACTCTGACCACACAGTCTGTTTACAAAAGCGATCGAGAACCACATACTGTACCGATGCACTTTTGTCATTAATAATACATTAGCCAATCATGATGTGGCAAAACAATCTAAAATTTCATTGGACATTGTGAAGTGGAGTGGTAGCTAATTTCCCGGTTTTAATCATAAATTGTTTGAAAACTACATAGCCACTGTCTGTTTTCAGTTATTTAACAAAAGTGCAATATCTAAAAGAAAAAAAAGTATCAGTCTTTACAGTCTGATAATGGACAGAATAATTAGCATTTGTAGAAAGACCTGGATCTGCGATTTGTCTCATTTTACAATTGAATTTCGTTGCTTAAATATCAGATGTGAATCGACAACAAAGCACTTCGCATAACCATGCAGCATCAGAAGTCATATGATTGGTAAGTTGTGTTCAGTTTACTCTTGATTTACTGCATATTGATTTATCATTTGATGAAACTATGATAGTGAGTTAAAATAAGTCAAACTGCCACGTAGGCTGTTAGGTAAAAAAACAAAAAAAACAACAACATGGTGACGCCTCTCTCTTTCTTTCTAGAAATTATAGTGATTAGATGCCCTTTTTATATTTGAGCCCCTGCCTCTGACAGCAGAAATGTAAACAGTAAATTTCTGACTTTTGAGCGACTTTTTACAAATTGTCATTAATTATAATTCAAATGCTTTTTGCTTTATTGACCACATTATTGTTGAGAGGGGCACTTTTGATTTATTTTGAAAAAGGGCAGGGTCTTAAAAAGCAAACATTATTGTAACGAGGTTAGTTGTTCAGGGAAGGAGGCGGCAGGAACCGAGAATGTTCAACGTATTTTAATAATCAAAATAAACACAACAAAATGAAAGTAAAGCGTCAGCCCCTCATGGATGACTGCCGCACAAACATAAACAAGACAACAACGTACAATCCAGGCGTGGTCCTCTCTCTTTCTTCACTGTCGTCACTCCTTCTTTTATGTTTCCAGAGCTTCTCCGTGAGAGATACGAGGCATTAGCAATCACACCACCGGCCTCTGTTCTCGCTCCATTCTCATGCCACAATTGCCACAATTATTATGGCTGACAAAGGTGGTGAAGCACCAAGTATCTCTATTTTTAGTCTAGGAAATTTAGATGAGATGAGGTGAGATTTTTTTTTTTAAAGAATAAGATCTAAGGGAGACTTTTATTTATGCATTAATAATATATTTCATGTATTTTACTTTTCATTACAAATCATGTTCATGGCTGTGATATAACAACAGGCTATTGGTATCACGGTCATGTTCTGTTTAGTTTCTGTTTAATTTTCCATGTTTCTGTTTGACTGAGTTCTCGTCCCTTGTTTTGTTACCATAGTTTCTGATTGAGTTTTGCACCTGTACATTGTTCTGTTGATTATCAGTCCCTGTGTATTTAAGCCCTTACTTCGGTGTTGTCAATGGCGTTATGTAAATGTATAGTATTCATTGTATTCATTAAAGTTTCCTTGTATTTTGTTTATTCTGCGTCACATGTATGTTGTTGGGATTATACTACAGTGCCCTGTGACAGAATACTGAACCCCAGAAAGGATTTAACAAAACATAAAGGATGTACCTGCTGTTCGTCTGCTCCTAGTAAGTAAGTAAATAAGTAAGATAATTTATTGTCATTGTACCAGTACAAGTACAACGAAATTTAGGATGGCAACTCTCAAGACAAATTTAGACATTTACTCATTAAATATAGGCATACACATTAAAAAGAATCACAAAAAATATATAACCAGAATTACTAAAAAATATATCTTTATATACATTATATAACCACTTGGAGCCACAGGATCCTCTCGCTCTAGCGAGGCTGGTGGTTGCAAGACCTGAGGCTTCACATCACAGCAAGGCAGTACCGGGGAAGGCAAAGGGCTGTAGGCATCCAGCAGAGGCGGAGGCTGGAGGACTGGCTGAGCTTTGCAGTGAAGGTGACAGAGGTAAGCCTGATGTGATCAGTAATGGTAATTCCAATTCCCAACAGGTCAAAGAAACAGTCTCAGTGCTGTCTTGAAACAGTGATGATTCAGAAAAGACGGATAATACCAAGTGGGATAAGGTGGGAGTTAACACCTCCCTGTTCAAATCGATCAGCCAGTCCTCGTTATCCAAATCTACCAGTATTCCCTCATTTGCTACTGTCGCAGGATCACACTCCTGGTTTAGAATTGCTCTGGGGCGATGGTTAGCACTGTCCCTTCCTCTTCAGGCTCTGGCTCACTCATCGTGGCTTCGCTCTTCATCTTTGGGGGGCTCACGAGAAGTCTCCGCAGTTGATGGCGATACGGCAAAACCTCTCCATATACTCCAGCAAATTGTGGCTTATCTGAGCCACAGCAGCAAACTTTGCTGCATATTCCTTCTTGTGGTCCAGTCTCATAATGATGGTGACCATGGTAACAAAGGAGTGGTGGGAAAATCAAACAAAGGGAAACAGGAAATTAAAACAAACTAAAAGTCCATGAACTTAAAACAAACTGAACATAATGGTGACAAACGTAAAGCCACAACAAATTAATTTAAAGTGAAACTGAAGTCTACTTCTCTCATTCGGCACAAATCCAAATGTTTCCATATTCACAACATATTTGGATGCTAAAGTATTATTTATTATGTAGCTAAACTAGGCTTATACTTCACTCGCATTATCGACGTAAAACATCATCCTTCACATATAAGACAGTGAGGTGGTGGTCACACTGAATGGCACAGATTGTATTACGGACTATTTAAATTGAGCAGTGTAACTTTCTATATATTTGGTTTACATGTATTTTATTTTGATAATGAACAGGCTGTGATGTCAAGTTAACAATGCTGGAATATGTTGTGTGTGTGCGTGAGGCGCCTGCGCGATCACTGGATTTTTTTTTCCTTCTAAGAGAGGAAACTGTTACCCCGTAATTTATGGTCATGCAGATAGAAGCAAGACATCATTCAAAACTGTAAATCTTTGGTAAAAAAACTAAAAGAAACAAAAAACAAAACAAAACAAAAAACAAGCATGCTGCTTTCTGCCGTAGGCCTATCGGTTTTCTTTCCGTGAACTCTGAAACGCGTCACACTGAAAAGAAACAGCACAATTCTTTCTTTTGTTTTGTTAATCTGTAATTATTTAAGTGAAATACACTTTGCATAGGCCTATAGATATATTCCTTTTTCCTTAATTTGATATCTTGACAGGTAAGCTCAGACATTTCACTCACACTGGATGTGCCAACGTCACATTTACATAGGCCGTACTATTTGAATTCGTGATTGGTTACAGCCAAATTAAAATATTAAATAGAACGATAAAATAATGTTATTAACCGGTTAATGGGTTTTTCAAAATAAGCGTCTCTGTTCAGAACAATTAAATTTGATTTCTACTTTCAATGGTTGAACAAAAACAATGAGAGAATATTAAAAATGTCTTCATTTGTGTTCAGAAGATGAACAAAAGTGTAATGTGTTTGGAATGACATGATGGTAATTTTCATTTTTGGGTGAATCCCTTTAACATTACTGTATAACTCACAATCAAGCTGTTGCTCTGAATATCAGTACAGCTGTGACCAAGGGCTAAGTTTTGTTTTGAACATTGGGGGTGGATGGGAGGGTGTTGTTTATTTTTTGCTTTTGTGGAATTATGCACACATGCAAAGTTGGTTGATACATAACTGAAATAAAATACTACAATTACTTGCTTACATTGGATATATTTTTATATTATTTAAGCACCTGGAACCTTTTCAGTTTGACAATTTCTTAATTCAAAGTCTCATGAGAAATCAAACTAACTGTACTTATTTTCTTATAGTGAAATTGTTTATTTCCTACTTTCCTATATTGAGTTTTTTCAATTAGTCATCATTAGAACACATTTTACTCACGGCTCTGGATTCTAACTTGTATTTGCCCTTATGAAAATGTACCATAGTTCTTGTAATTGTTTAACTCTAGCATTTGACACAATAAGGAAATAATTGCAGGTCCATTGATGGTTTCTCAGTACCATGCTTAGGCCAATGTTGACTTTTCTTTTTCAGTAATAATCTATAGCATTTGTTATGAAAAAAAAAGCAGCCTACACATTTAGAAACTAGCTGCAACATGCCACAGTTGTAATATAAATCTATAGTGAAAATCCATTCTCTTAACAGATTATCTATTATAAATTCTAAAACAACTTAATCAAAATGTACCACAATAAATAGGCCTACAATAAAACGTGATCAATTCTAGTAAAGGTGGTCATGAAAAAGCTTTCTAATTAATGTTGGTGCAAGATAATGTTTTCCTCCTCTTTTCATTAGTTTTTTTAGTTTATGTGGCTGTTTTAGATCATGTTTGACTTTCTCCATAGAGTTTTTAAAGTGGTATATTCTCAATAGAGTTCAAATGGGTCACACATTTTATCATCAGCTTTACGACAGGAACGGCTCACGCAAATCTTATCACACTTTTGGAGCATACGATGATACCCTGGCTATGATTACCTTCTGATATTTGCAACAGTGTCAGACTGCTAAAAACATTACATATACTTCACAATTTTTAATCAAGTTAGGGCAAATATTTTTTGCCTTTTTGCAATTCTATTGGTAGATGAATAGTTGCCATTGACAAATAGATTTGACTATTTTTACTGTTAAATCAAACCAATCAAAGCCAGAAAATGTAGGAAAGAATTAAATTAATTTTACTTTTCAAAGATTGAAATTCTACAGCTTTTGTCATCCATGTAATCCATTCATTTTTAAATGGCTACATCACCAATCCTATGGAAGTCAATTCTGACTCCTTACCAGAACTTAGCTTCCTCCCATCTTATCCCAAAACAGGATGTGAGAATCTATTTCCTTCCTGCTCTATTGTGTCTCACANAGGGAAGGGGGAAGGGGGAGGGGGGGGGCGTGGTTGAGGGAAACATAAACAGTTGTTCTTCAAAGTAAACAGTTAATGTTCTGCAAAGCCTGAAGGTCCATGTTTATAGGCAAAGCAACGAACCATGTTAAAAAAATTTGATAAAACATTTCATCAGCTCTATTCATCTCAAACCAGTCAATGTGCACTTGGACCTCCTCTTTTGTTTTTCTTCTGGAAGAACTGGTCAGAAATTTTAGTTCTCAAACATGTGAAGAGTCTATGAAACCAAATATTTAATCTACCATATTTTCATTTTTTAACTTTTTTTTTTTGCCCCAATGCCTTTTTACCACACTAAAGACTCACAAGCTGCTCTTATCTTTGTGAAACCATTGAAAACAATAAGGAGACCAATGCATATCATCAATATTAATATTTTCAAATGGAACACCCTTCAGATGAGAGAAAATCAAAGGTCAAGCTCCCATGAACTTACATTACAGGTCTTACTTGATGCCATTTATTATTAATTTTTTAATGACTAAAATTTAAAATCACATTCACTGATGTTCCCTTCGGCAATTGTTTTGAAAGGAAACAGACTGCAGTACCTCACATAAACTTCCTTTCAACCCATTTAGCAATTTAGCAAAGGTGTTTTCATAATGGTTTGAAATGCATCCTCTTGTGTTGCCAGATTTTTATCAAAGAACTTAATCATGTCTTTCAAAGGAAACACCTTATGGTTATGAGGCTGCCAAGTGCTCATTTCCTATTTAGTTGTTATTACTGGTCCAATATTCATGGTGTTTTTATGGACCCTGAGCCAAATTTGCTTCTGTTTAGCAGATGCAAAATCTATCCCATGAATGCATTGTTAACATTTCCTTTTTTTTTTTGTCTGGAAACTCAAACCAATAACCAATATCACTTTCATCATTAAAATTTAGTGGGAAAATGTATTTATTTTTTTTCTCAGGGCAAAAATCTGCTAAATATTAGTTTAAGTGGCTCTTATGGCAAAGGTACCACAATCATATGCTGTTCATTCCTAGTCAAAAAACTCACACAAGCTGTTGACGACTGAATTTCATGCACAATTTTATTGAACAGTAATATAAAATACCTTTTCATAGTTGCGAGTGCATGCGTCATCTGCCAACAGTTTGAAAGTTAAATTATAAAAGCAAGGCTTCATTTTGTGTAGTGAATTACTTGGGCACTTAAGCATTTGTTAAAAAAAACAAAAAAAAAAACATTGATGGAGTTTGTTTTTTGTAAAGTATTTAGCAATAATAAACTGATATACAAAGCAGAATGAATTATAATAATAATATGCAAATTACACTTTTGTCTGTGGCAACTTTACAAAAAAAAGAAAAAGAAAGAAAGAAAAAAAAAAGAAAGAAAAGAAAAGAAAAAAGTCTAAACCTAACAGCTATCATGCATTGAATTTCACATAGCACGTGAACACCTAAACATGCTAATTCAGACTACTGGTCTACATGCAAGCGTTTGTTTAAAACCATGATTCCTCATCCATATTAATAGTAGATGCTTTGATTACAAAACAAGTTAAAGGCCTGAAGCTTTTCCAAGTGTTATAGCTAAGAATGGCGGTACATTTCCAGGACTTGTCCACTAAGGTCACTACAGGTAAAAACAGGCCTTGGCAGCCAAGGTAATTCAATATTCTTAGTTAAGTCTTATAAAACATGCATAGGCAGATGCTTTCTATTAATCACCTTTTTCTTTCTTACTTTCCTTCTCATTCTTTCTTTTTTCTTCTTTTTTAATTTTTTTACAGAACATAGGTGCTTTATATATATTTTTGTTTGATCTCAATGTTTGAAAAGCCGGGGAGGAGAAAAAAAATAAAAAAATAAAAAATAACAACTTCCAGCAAGCCACAATAAGTCTACCCCCAGCCCACCCAAATGAAAACAAAGACATATATGCAAATAATAAATGTAAATTCCAGTTTTTAACTCCAAGAAAATCCATATTCAGCAAGCTAGCTTGCAATTACACAGAAAGTAGGATCCAAGCACACACCAAAGAAACCTGAGGTAAGCATAATCTGTACAAAACCATAAAACGTTCCATTTTTGGCATTATAACAATGTTGCAACATTCTTTTAAGACTGCCTAATTTACTATAGAGCTAGTTTATAAGAGTAGCAAAAAAGGTATCAATAAATAATCCTTACTTAGTTTGTACACCCTTTTTATGTTAAAAACTTTTTTTTTACGTTCTGTCCATTTTTAGTGCTGTATTTTTGTAAACGTACAATATTTAGTAAGAAGTTACACACACAAAAAGAGAAACAAACAAAAATCTTATATCCAGTAAGTAAAGGCCTTTTCACATAAGATCTATCAGACGCCTGCTGTAATTCTTTATGCTGAAACCCAGATAATCCTCCCTCCCACAACAACTTTTAAAAGTTTTTATG
>RJVU01042551.1:3693925-3716344 GCA_003731715.1 Anabarilius grahami
GCCCCCCCCCCCCCCAAAAAAAGAGAAAAGAACAAAATTAAAGGCATATCCAAAGAGTGTCACTCTGAATTATGTTTGAAATGCTGCTCTCCCCCTCACCTCCTCTCTCCTTTATCTCTCTTGTCCTTCTTCCTTTTTCCTTTCCTCTAACTCCAACTTTCCTCTACACTCCAAATCCTTTCTTTCCCTCCATCAAATATGGCATGGAAAAAGATAGGGAGGGGCTTAATCGCTGCGGCGACAGTGTGGGAACGATGCAGGATCACTGGATATTGCCGCTGCCACTGCTGGCCTTGCCCTCGGTGCCGTTGGTTTCGGATGACAAAGCCTTATTGAGAGAGTTGAGGCTGGCGTCACAAGGCATGGCGTCTCGGCGGGGTGGCATTCGTTCATTGATGCGGTCCAGCCCTTTGGCCTCCTCGAAGCTGCTGATCTTGTGCTGAGGTGAGAAACCTTTGATTGCTGTAGTAGAAAAGAAGAAAGATGGTTCAACAAGTACACACTCCTTAGTTTATTTTGTAATTTATCCGCTTGAAATTCACACAGTACTTATAATAATATAATTGTAATACGTAAGCCAATGACACAAAGTTTCACTCAATCCAAGTTGCAATTTTCTTACAAATTCTTCACAAAAAAAGATTGTGAAGTGTGATATTTTATAACTTTACTTCAACAATCAATATACATCGTGCATATGAATACTCATGAATCATATATACACACACAGTCTATGTCACATAGACAGACCAATATTTAGAAAAAGCAACATCTTGCAAAGCACTTTAAAAGGTGTTATTATATACAAGATATATGAAGAGAAAACAAAATATCCACACTGGTCACCAATCGTAGGACTACTGGGGCAGTGCTGGGTGGTCTCGGTTCTGGAGGGCCTTCGAATGAAGTAGCATTCTTTGTATCACTCAATGAGGCACTGCGAACATTTTCAAGGTATCCTGCACGAACCTGAGCATTCTCTGGCTATCTAGAACAGAGCTTCCCACCACGCTCAAAAACAAAATTTCAAGGAGGATGTATAAATGAAAAGCTAGAGGATGAAATCATCTGAATAACCAAATAAAAATCTTTATAAGACAAAAAAATGACATAATATGTAAATAAATGACTTGCCAAATATACACTAACAAGGAACTTGGTGCTAAGCTAACATCTCGGGTTATGACTATAACCCCGGTTCCCTGAGTAGGGAAAGAGACGCTGCATCAGAATGTTGATGCTATAGGAATGCTTCTGTGTGACAGGTTATTAACGGTGACCGGCTGAAGCACATGAGAAATCAAGCCGATTGACCCTTCGCCGGGAGTTTGATTGACAAGCGATCTAACCAATCATAATGCCGAATCCGCCATTTTGTCCGACAAAGCAGTCAGGAGTTAGAAGATTAACCTCGTTGGACTTGAACTTGAAAAATGGTGTGTACTGACGTCTTTCTGTGTTTGAAACAACATTCCTTCTCATGTTCATTCATTTTTATTTGATGCTATTAATTAAATAGTAGGGAGAGATAATCGGTTCACGAGCCGCTTGAGGTGGTACAGCAATCTGTCATGACACATTAAAGAGCCACAAAATGTTTTTTATTGTTCGAATTTCTTTAAAAAAATTACACAATTTGAAAGCTGGGACTTTGTTTAATATCATAAATAACCTGCTCTGTCTTGTCTGTCGACATGTTGTCAGTGTCCTCTTTGCTCCGCGATGTATTTTTCACTCTGTGTGGCATGACAGCGCCATGGCTTGTCGGTAGGGGTGTCACGATTCTCCAAATCCTCGATTCGATTACATTTTCGATTCTAAGATCACGGTTCGATTCGATTCTTGAATGTACATTTATTTTTTTTAAAGCACAGGTTGCTATGCCATTTTTCAGACTAGACTTTTATGCAATATAATATCTGACCTTTGTTCGCAATGTACCACACTACATTGTCAAATTTAAAACTTTTATTAACAACATAATGTAACAAATGTAATGTGCTGTGACAGTCATGAAGCTCTGTGTTGCTCTGGAGGAACAGCAATCTGTAGTCAAGGCAACTAAATGTGCGCTGCTCAGACCTTCAATAACTTTCTCTTTTACATTATTGTACATGGAGGGAATCACCGTAGCTGTGAGATGCGTTCTACTTCGGATTTTGTAGCGTGGTTCTAGCACGAGACCAGAACCAGAACCATCTGCCTAAAACCAGAGTTTTCCACCACCGAATAAGGTCGCATGTCCGCGGCTATGAATACTCCTAACGCACGCGTAATTGCATTTGCACGAGTTGAGTTGCTTGGAAGTTTAATTCCAAATGAAGACGGAAGAGTAGTTTGTGTAGTTGTTGGTTTAACAGATAAATCTATGTTTTTGTGGTGCCTGCGGAGATGCCCTGCCATGTTAGTCGTGCTGCCAGTGAGAGAATATGGTACACGCACATAGCAAACTGTTGTTTTTTTGTCGACAACGCGAACGTTGTCAACATAACTCACTGGAAATCCAAAATACTTCCACACCAGCAACTTCAGTGAAAGAGGAGGGGGTTCGAGTTCTGTCGATGGGTCTCCTGCATCTGCAGTTGCCATGCTATCTTTTGAGTGGCTGTTAGAGGAGGTTGACTCGCAGCACTTCAACACGTGGGTTTTTTTCCGCTTGGCAAGCAACCGGACGCGACATGGGGGCGTGGCAGCATCGACGATTCCATTTTTTAATTCGAAGTTTGAGATTGTGACTTGATTTCGGTCGATTTCGATTTAAAATCGAAATCGTGACACCCTTACTTGTCGGACAGAGCAACAGTAACTAAGGGGGGCGGGTCTTTGTGAAGGGTCAATTCTATTGACTGCCAGAAGTCATATGAAGTAAAATATCTTATAGTTGCATGACTATAAAATGCTAACTGCAGTGAAAGTCATCAGCTTCTGACTGGCTAATAGAGGACACACAGGCATGCAGGAAGTATGGTAACGAGACGCAGTGTGTTGTTCGATACTCAGGGAACCGTGGTTATAGTCATAACCAGAAAAGTTCCATTTTGAGGGAATGCAACACTGTGTCAGAATGTTGATGCTATGGGAACGTCAATACCCATTAAGGCATACTGAAAGGATGCCTGCATTTAGAAATGTAAATCGTTTGCACACAAACTTAAGGAGCAAGAACCTGAGAGCCCGTAGAACTCATATTAAAACTTTCTGTGTGAAGGAAGGGCCATAGTTTTGCATTACAAATATCTCGTAAAAACATCCCAGATAGTAAAGCTTTAGAAGAGGCCAAGCCCTGAGTAGAGTGGGTTCTAATGACTAGGGGTGAAGATATTCCATGCACCCTATAAGCCTCAGAAATAGCCCTCATAGTGGTGAACAAATACAAAGGGGCCAAAAAGGACATAAAAGATTAAATCTCTCCTGATCTGCAGATTGAAAAAGCGGAGGACAGAAGGCCTGAAGGACCACTGATCGTGGAACTGAAGAAGTACCTTTGGAACATAATCAGGCCTAATATGTAGAATAGCTTTGACTCCACATGGAGCACACTCTAAGCAGGAGGAGGCAACTGACAGGGCCTGCAAATCCCCTACTCTCTTTAGCAAATTAATGGTTAGGAGAAAACAACTGTAAGGCCCAATCCCATTTCTACCCCTTCCCTTTCCCCTACCCCTTCGTTTTGCGCGTTCACATGAAGGGCTAGGGGTGTCTCGATTCTCTTTTGGCTGGAGTGGTAGGGGTAGGGGGAAGGGCCAGATAGCCCTTCAAACAAAGTTTTTTCGGGACCACACTTCGAACAAAGGGGTATGAGAATTTCCCTGCATACACCGACTACCGTGCTGCTAGAATGCGTGTAGTGATATTTCCACTCAGGATCGATCACTTATGTGTTACCTGGCTGCCAGTTTCTCCGTAGCTTGCTAAACGCGCTATTTGAATGATGTGAACACAAATGAATTAATACAGTTAAAATAAATATCTGGTCATCCTTCATAGCACTGTCGCTATTTACATCTTGTATCGTCTGTAAACTCTTGCGTTACCAAGGCAACAACTGACTCATTTGTATTACATTGCAAAGAGCTCCGCAGCACCACAGTAGAAAACGAAAGCATATCAATACCGACCGGCTCGGCACGGAAT
Source organism: Anabarilius grahami (assembly GCA_003731715.1). Taxonomy (NCBI): domain Eukaryota; kingdom Metazoa; phylum Chordata; class Actinopteri; order Cypriniformes; family Xenocyprididae; genus Anabarilius; species Anabarilius grahami. The sequence goes on from RJVU01042551.1 coordinate 3,698,060, forward strand.
GGAACGTTTAAACAAACAGATTGGCCCGATGGAAAAGTGGCTCCACCAATCTTGTATGTCCTGTATCATTCTGTATTGTCCTGGGAAATTCAAAGGCTCATATGTTTTCGAACTGAAACCAAGCGCCATTTTCTTACATTTACAATTACATTTATGCATTTGGCAGACGCTTTTATCCAAAGCGACTTACATTGCATTATACTATACATTTGTATCGGAGTATGTGCAATCCCTGGGATCGAACCCATGACCTTGGCATTGCTAGTGCCATGCTCTAACCACTGAGCTACAGGAAAGCTTCTTAATTCCAAAATACAGCGCAAAACAATGTTGGGAGTGAGTAATCTATTAAACGTGCTCACGCCTGATTTCTGTTGATATGCGCACTTCATTGCTGTTCATACTGGTTAAATGTTACAGGACACTAATAAAAGAAACTAGGTATGATGACGTGTGTAATGGTGTAGTAATGGTGTCCCATTTCATAGGGGAATATTTTTACCCCTACACCTTGCCAGTCTGTTTCAAGGGGCAAGGGGAAGGGTGAAGGGGCATAGCCTCGGGCAAGTCTGCATCATGGCATCCAGTCCCAAGGCCCTGATCCGAGCAGCCGTCTGGCCGACCCCAGCCAGTGAGGGAAGCATCACGGGATCTTGGGCCAAGAACCAAGAAGGATCCGTAAGTATTTGCCCCTCTGAGAAAACCCCTTGGTCTTGAGCCACCACTGTATTGATCTCATATATAAAATGTCCAAAAGAATCATTTTGGACGCAGCTGCCGTTGAGTCCTAACAGTCTCTGAAACTGTTTGACAGTGACAGCTTGGCTCAGCCTAATTTTGCGTACATCTACGAGGATCGACTCTATATGTGCAGGGGACAAACGTGCCTGCATAGTGGTTGAATTCCATTTTACCCCTAGAAAAGTGGTTCTTTGTACTGGAGAAAGCACACTCTTCCTGGAGTTTAGTCTCAAACCCAAGAACCTGAGCATTGAGATGTCATTCTCGCTTACATGAGATGCTTGGGTTTGAGACTAAACTATCTATGCACTTTGTGAAGGTGTGGGGTGACAGGAAGCTTTGCCCCCAAAAATGAACCTGAGGAACTTCCTGTGCTGGGGAAGGATGGATATATGGAAGTATAAGTTGTTGTTTTTTTTTTTTAATCTATCGTGACAAACGATGAACTTTTAGAGACTTGAACCTGTATGAGTACAATTCAGGGGACAAATTCAAGATTGGATGCAAGACCCCATCTTTCTTGGGAACTAGGGAACTTCTTTCACCGCCTCTGGGCCCAATTACCTGGCTTACATCCAGCTCTTTTAGCAGGTTAGAAAGAGGAAGCGTTCATCTAATTTAATATTTCGATGATGCTCCTGCTCCTTGGCTGGCCAGTCAAGATTCAATCTAGCCACAGCTCAAGTGACAACCTCCAATAACACCTCATAAGTGGGGGAGAGGGATGTTGATTCCTCTAAATCCCCCGCCTTGATGCGGACCACATCCAAACTTGTTCAGATCAGAAGAAACTGTCAGGTGGGATCAGAAGAAACTGCACTAAGCACACATTGCGCTTCCTGAAGACAAAGAAGCTGGATGTTTCAATGCAGGCACCATTTTGTAGTCATGCGATGTGCCATTTCATGTCATTTGACTACAGGCAACCAATAGAATTAGCGTGATTTCACACGTGCTTCAGAAACCGGTCCAGCAGAAGCGTTTCCATAACGTCCCAACATTCTGACGCAGCGTTGAGTTCCACTGAAAGGGAACCACGTTACACCTGTTGAAAAATATGCAGCAAACTATAAGGAAATACAAAGATCAAATTGTTTTTTGTGAATTGTATAACTCTCCAGTTATTTAACAGAGGCTCTCCTATGTACAATGAACAAGATTTGTATTGCTGCATAGCACAGGGCAGACACAGGTTATTAACAGTGAAGAAACACAAGGACACAACACAGTCACAGAGTAACCACAAGGAGAAAAAAATTATGGATGAGAGTATCAACACAGTTGGCACCTCTTCCTCTAGAAGAAATGTTCAAGAACAACCACAGAACACTTAGGCTGTAAATAGCAGTTACAAACCTGCTATTTAGCAAGCAGCTGACATTGTTCTTGCTTTTTTATTCTTTTTAACTGAGGTAGACCCACAAATGTGTGAGTGTTTTGAGTCTAGAGCTAATGTTTAGCAATTTAAATGGAAAATTTGTGCAAGAACAAATGACAACTACATCAGCTCATTGTTTTAAAGGGGTCCAGACAGTTTTAGGGTTATAAAAATACAATTTTGCATGAATGAGACTTGTGAATAGGCCAACATGGTGTTTGTGCCACATATAAACACTGTTTGCAGAATATATATTCTTATTGTAAATACACCACTATTGTCTATTGGAACGTATTTTGAAATATAAATATTGTGCTTTCAATCTGATGCATTGTTACCGTAATTTGTCTGATCACAGCTTTATCAACAAAACCTGTGTCGTCCACAACAGTTTGAACCCCTTTAAAACAATCATAGTTTTTTTTTTGTGTTTCATCTTTTCTTTTCCAACTTCTGCTCAGCACACTAACAGTACAGTGTAATCTGGCCAAACACCCAACACACTACACAAGCTACATTGACATGGATGAACCCGGTGGAACCCTTTATCTGTTGCACAGATGCAACAGAAAGAGGGGTAGGGGCTGTAGACCTATTTACCTTTATCTGCCTCTATAGCCTCAATAGTAGCTGAAGAGAAGAAGAGGGGGGATTTCAAAACGAGTGAGAGAGGTGAGCAGAACAGGTTACATTTGTCCAGTCAGATGAACAGCAAAAGAGCCCAAATGGACACACAGCATTATTATAAATACACTAGGCCCACTACAAGGCCAGGACGTAGGGAAATAAGAGGGTAGAGAGAGAAAGCAGGACGAATGATGGGTAGTTAGTTGCAGATGAGGCAATGTGACACAGAGATTTGACTCTCACTATGAGAGATGAGTTTGGGAGAATTGGAAATTAATGAGGAAGCCAAAGTACATCAGACTATGGTCAGTCAAAGCAATCAAAGGGATATGAATGAGATCAATGATTGTGTCTTCCATTGCTTTGGTTTAAAACTTGTATAATGTACCAGGAGAATTACATTTCATTATTTATTGTTAATGGCAACACCAAAGCAAGGGGAAGTGACCCAAAAGCTGGGTTCAAGGGTTTTTAACAGCAACTTGTAAGACTGATTTTGTGTTTTTTTGGTAAAAACAATGGCTTTCTTTGAAGTTGTGTCAGCTTACAGAAAAACCACCATCCTTGCTTTGTTTATGATTATCTCCAACTTACCTCCATCTACATTCAACTTACAATTATCACAAGTAATCATATAAAACTACAAGAATACACCGAAAAAAGTTCAGAACAGCACACACACACACACACACATTAAAGCTAAATGCTAAAGACATCAGCTGTGATGGAGGCACAACATTGCAGTAAAAGCACAATGATGTCCATGTGTAGACAAAAGCGGGGCATCTGTTGTGATTCTACCAATGCTGTAGCAGAACATCGCTGACATCACTCTGTCTCTGGCATGTTCCCATACCAACTAGCCACATGCAAACATGGCCACTCATTTCAAATTTGGGTAACATGTTGTATAGTTTTTAAAAACTAAAGCTAAATCTAAAGGAAAACATAAGCAGTGAAATTACTGTATAGAATCAAGTGTTTCCGAGTAAAGTAATAGACAGAACATGCCAGTACGACGAGAGCAAGTTTGATTTCTGCCTTGATTTGTGAAAGACAAGACCAATTATCAAATTATCCTTATTTCATTCACATCTTGTCAGTTTTGTGTATTCTGTGTAAATGGGCATGATGTTACTGATATAAGTTAAAGGATTAGTTCACTTTCAAATTAAAATGTTCTGATAATTTACTCACCCCCATGTAATCCAAGATGTTCATTTCTTTCTTCAGTCGAAAAATAAATGAAGGTTTTTGATGAAAACATTCCAGGATTTTTCTCCATATAGTGGACTTCAATGGAGCCCAAATGGTTGAAGGTCAAAATTACAGTTTGCAGTGATCCCAGACGAGAAATAAGGGTCTTATCTAGAGAAATCATTGCTCTTTTTTTTTTTTAAATTACAAATTTTATACGTTTTAACCATAAATGCTCATCTTGAACAAGCTCTCTTCTTCTTCTCTATTTGAATTCCAGTAGTGTAGACACTGCTAAGTGTATTACTCCCCTCCACAGGTCAAAGTTTGAACTAAATTGTCATATACAATATGCTAGTGCAAGTAAATAACAATTAGTTCAAACTTTGACCTGTGGAGCACAGTAATACACTTAGCAGTGTCTACACTGCTGGAATTCAAATAGAGAAGAAGAAGAGAGCTAGTTCAAGATGAGCATTTATGGTTAAAAGTTATATATATATATATTTCTTTTTTTAGAAAATGAGCGATGGTTTCTCTAGATAAGACTTTTATTCCTCGTCTGGGATCGTGTAGCTGCAATGAAACTTTGTAATTGAGTAATTCTGACCTTCAACCGTTTGGGCTCCATTGAAGTCCACTATATGGAGAAAAATCCTGGAATGTTTTCATCAAAAACCTTAATTTCTTTTCGACTGAAGAAAGAAAGACATGAACATCTTGGATGACATTGGGGTGAGTAAATTATCAGGAAATTTTAATTTGAAAGTGAACTAATCCTTTAAGCCTTAGTGAAGAATCACTTGACAATGTGCTAAAAATTACATAATTATTCATGCCTCTGTGTAATGATGACAAAACAGCACTTAAAAATGTATTTTGGGTTCATTCCTCCCTTTCTGATTCACTATGTCCAGCATCACAACACTGTCATTTATTTGAATAATTACAAGGAGACCCATAAAATCAAAAGCAGCTTTGTGTTTTTAGTTCATGTCTGTTAGCATGTCTATATGCTAGTGCACTCCTAAAATTAATTTTAATTATCTAACTTAATTAAATAATAATAATAATAATAATTGAACATTTAAAATTTGTCTTTTTCCTCTAATACCACCTGCAACAACTATAGCTTTTAGCAAATCATGTTTTTTTATTTAAAAAAAAGGGACAAGCACTTCTATTTGTCCTGTCCCAAATTCCAGTTTGAACAGAAATTACACTACAGTTAAAAATTGGGGTCAGTTTTTCTTTTAATGTCAAGACTGCATTTATTTGACTAAAAATACAGTAAAAACAGTAATATTGTGAAACAAATTGCATTCATTAACTAATTTCATTTTAATTTTGTGGCCTTTAAGAGTCTTGTTATTCTTATAAAGCAATCAACTGTAATGTGTAAGTCTAAATGTGCAAGTTTTGTTCTTATGTTAATTGCAGCCAAATTCTCTGATCTTTAAGAGATCTTCAATCTTTAGGATTCCTTATTGATTCCTTCTCCACCAAAAGCAGTGTTAAATCTGGACGCAGTGAATCTAAGGTTAAAATTATACTGAGAACATGTTCCTTGAATCATGATTCTATATTGTACGAAAGCATTTGTGTTGATTGACTTGGGGCTCCTTTGAAAAAATGGTGGCAAAGAGTGAAACTATGTTTCTTAAGAACAGATGATCTGAATTATACTTGCACAACTGATTATACCTGCGGTTTCTAGGGAGACAGGAGAATGAAGAAGAGACAATATTTGAAAAAGATTGGAAAGACAGAGAGAGAGAGAGAGAGAGAGAGGGAGAGAGAGATAAAAGCCAAAGGAAGCAAAGAGGAAAGAACATAAGTTTTATAACACAACCACCAGGGGGTGCAGAGAGTATACATCAAATAAAAATATCAGACTGTGCATATTTGAACATTACATATGTGTTAATCTGAAATAGAGTAGACTCGGTTTTAAATGTGAAAACACTACCTGGGGAAATTAAAAGATGTAAATTATCTCTAAACGTACTGATTAATACTGCAAAATTAACAGCCATGGAAAGAGCTCTGATGTAGAAAGAAAGTTTAAAGTGATCTACATGTTCCTGACCACAAGACCTTGAGTGTGTGCGCACGCGTCTTACCATTCTGGAGTTTCTCTTTGCCTCCAGATAGAACGCCACTGGGCAGCATGCCGGTTGGAGTCAGACCTTTCAGAGTCAGAACGCTCTCACTCTCTTCTCTATAACAGAAACATGTTGTTATGTACAATACTTACACACAAAGATAAAAAAAAACAAACAAACACACACACAAAACCAAAAACATACACACATAACTGCCAATGGCAAAAGAATTTAGTCATCTTTAAATCTGTAAATACTTAACGACCAATAAACTTTTTTTAATTAACTTTTTTTGCACTGTTTATATCAAAAAATATCTTTGCCCCAAGTACAAATTAATTATTTAACAGATCACTTGATGGTCTTTCATTTCTCTTATTTTTTTTTTAAGAGAAAAATTTATTGNATAAAAATTTGTTGCAACATGTTCTGGGAAAAAGCAAAAAAAAAAAAAAAACCTTCCTAGATAAATTTCTGATAATAATGCCACCTTTTCACTATCTCTGACAAATGACAGACCACAAGCCATTCATTTCTCATGTAGAGTAGTACAGAATTTGCATACAGTTATGACCATATGCATATGTGGAATATTCTGATGAGATTTGAGCTTCGGGTGGTCTGAAATATTTAAACTTTTGTGGCTAGACCATTTGCGATCGCCTGACCGAATGTGATGTATTCTACTCAAAACTATGAGCACAAGGTTAAAATTTCCAATATTTTCCCACTAAAAATGATTTTTAACACCGTTTCTGTAAAAATGCCAATTATCAATAATTATGTCCTAAATAAGTATTTTTTAATTACTGCATAATTATTAAACATATTGAGTCATTTGTTTTAAATAAGTGGTGGGTATTTACAACCAATTTGAAAGTTCAGTGCAAGCCAATAGTAGTCGAAACAATCATAGCTGATTGTCCGTGATAGTGGAAAGGTGGATTAAGGCTTCCACATTGGTAAAAGCTGTGACAGATGTTTTCTTTAGCAGATGGTTTGCAGGTCTTTGACTTCACTTACATAGGCAAGAGTCAGATTATCATTCTCACAATTCAGTTTAAACCATGTATTATGATGCAGTTCCATATGAATTTATTAGCTACTAGCAAAGAAACTATCTAATCTAACATGTTTCTACTCGCATTTGACACTAGTTTTCATTTTGCATTTGTACAAAAAGGAAAAAAGTTGGCACACCACAGCTCCATAGATACAGAAATAATTTTTTTTAATTATTGCACATTATCACCAAAAAGTGATGTTTCAAACCATATGGCTCTTAATCAGACAATGAAATTATTAGTCCCTTATAAACATCAGAGTATTACATAGCATGATAGACAACATGACTAAATCGCCTGATTAAAAACAAACAAACATATTAATATGTATACATGTAGTACCATAATGATGTCAACAATGGCGTTTAAATGAAAAGGCAAAAAACAAAAACAACACACAAACCTTGTATCATCATCTTACTGGGAAGACATTTAAGATCCGAGGAATGATTTCCTGTAAGATTTGCCCTTGAGGACTTTGCTACATTGGCAAAACTAGCAGACAGCTTAAAATCTGTATCTCTGAACATCAAAGTGCTACAGACATCATGACCCTAAGGAATCCAGTAACAAAAATTTTTTTTAAGTTGAGACATTCGGATTCCACAAGTTTGTATACTGACACAAAAGCAGTAAAGTTGCATTGAAGAGGGTGTGGAATTAACTATTTAGTTTTAAAGCATGAAACTTGCTGGATTTACACTTTGGGCACAATATTACCCAATGGTCTTAATGAAGAGTTTGATATTCGTTCTTGTCTTTAATCATTTATAATGGCTTTTTTCTGTGATATTCTGTTTGGGTGCAGTAAGGTGACAGTTGTTAGATATGGTTATTATGCTAGTTATTTGATGTTTTCACTTTCAGTCTAGTTTAGCTGTTTTGTTCAGATGTCAATGTTCACATCATTATGGTACAAACACATATTTTTTAATACCATGTGATGTAGTCATGTGGTCCATCATGTGACGCAACCAAATACAGAAATAAGTTGCAAATAGCACAAAGCTCAACACGTTGCAACTGAAGAAAACACATTCAAACTGAAAAAAACACCAGCAAATTAAGAAAACAATCAGTTTGAAAACATATGCTGCATATACTTACAATGTAACCAAATACAGAAACACGCTGCAAATTGCACAAGCCACAACGGAAATGTTTCAAGGGGATCCAACAAGTGACGAAAATGGCTGGGAAATGCTTATTGTTCAATGTCTAACTGTCTGTGGGGGTTGTCGATGACCTGATGACTGATTATATGCGAGGTGTGAGTTTCTGTATTTGGTCGCGTTGTGAGTATTTGCAGCACACATGTTGTCAAACTGATGAAGAAGTTATCTTAATTTGCTGGTGTTTTTTCTATTGGCATGCGTGTTCTTCAGTTGCAGCACGTTGAGCTCTTTCGGCCACCATACAAATGGCTCGAAACGTCACTTTTGGTGAGAACATGCAATAAAAATAAAAAAAACCCTCACTGAGCTTTTTGCCTGTCGAATGTGCGCACTTTATCTAATTTCATCTTGCACGTGTACACAAAGTCATCTTACCGAAGAACCGAGAAAACTCGAGCCATCTTTCCAATGGCACGGATCTTGTTTCGGATTACCTCCTTGCGCGCAGAAGCTGTGGCACCTGTGTGACACACACACACATATATTTGGGTGTCAGAGTTACATAACAGTATACAAACTAAAACAACCCTTAAAAACATGCTTGAACAGTCACTTCATTAAAACGCAACCGGCCACTTCATCTCCAAACCTCACAATTTCAAACGTTCACAAGCCATAATTACATCCTGACTTTAATGTCCAGAAAGACAAATGACTACACTGGGTGAACACTTCCTTTGGAGTATAATTACCCAGACGGGTGACTGCAGGGGAAACTCAGTTGGCAGAACGTGCTGTCTCAGCACACTAAGGGCAGATCAATAGAAATCCTCACAGTGGCCCACACCTCAGGACTGAAATGCATGCTAAGCATTCTGTTAGCCTGCTATCGATCCTTATAGTCATGGATATGGTTAGGTTAATCATAGTGCCATCCATTACAGATGCTAAAGAGAAGAACCTTGTTGGTTTTAATTGAGATTCTACCTAGTTCATCAAGGTAAGATTATAGACAACAGTATGATGAGAAAATAACAATACAAGGGAGTGTCTTGCATATGAACAGGTTGCAGCCCAGACTTTTGAGTGTTTGACTGAATGTTACATTTGTTTAAGCTTTGCTGATACATCGGCCCTAAAATGTATTTGGACAATTTGGACACTAACAGAACCACTTTTCCCCAGCTCGTCTCAAAGTGATTTTTAGTGGATGAATGAAGGTCTTAAAAGTTTCACACAGGTGTGTAACCACAGTTGTAGTTCATAAATACGTACTGTAAGTATTTCTGTCCAAATTAGAAGTCATATCATTCCAAAAAAATGACTAATTGATTAGTGAGGTCAATTCATTTTAGATTTTTAGATAGTTTTGATATTTTAAGCAGTGGTTACAGCCACAGACATTCAGACAGACATCTTAGGCTGCTGTATCAACTTCATTGTGTCGAGTTAAAGAGGCCCACTCTCTAGAGCCCCGCTTTCTGTTATATAATTTTGAGCTCTGTCCAGCTTTTTTGTACATAAGAACTTATGTAAAGGACCCCAAAAACCATGGTTGACCACCCTAGATATCCAGGGCTTGTTTAAAACTAGTTTACCAGTCATTCAACTCACTGAGTAGTTGTTTTTGAAGTATTTATCACTAGTTTAAATACTTTTTGGTATCACTATATTTATACAGAGTTGTAAAACTTGGAAAATGGCAAAAAAAATGGTAGGGGAGGATGACAATGTGAAGTGAATTGGTATGAGAGATTGAATATAAAAGATGAAGGCACTGTGCTCTGCAAACTCGTATACTCACATCAGTTTGTTCTTATTTGAGAACAATGTTAGTGGTCTACCTGATAAGTGGCATACTCACCTCACTTAGTAAATTAAATTCTTGACTTGTCAAACAGTGCAAGCAATTCACACACAACTAGCAATGGCCTTTCCACAGTTTGAAACAACAACGTCAATAATTCATCCAGTTCTGGTAACCAGGGTGCTTGAAACATAAGAATTAGTATCTATGGATATTATAAGTACGTTCATTAGTGTATTTTTGGTGTTAGCTTAATCAACCAACTAGAAAAAAGGTACAAACAAGAGGCAGGACTGCACACCGCATTGGATTGTGGGAGGCTGTACCTTTCTTTGGCCCATATATTAGCTGTCCTTCTCAAGATACACCCCCAGAAGAAACAGAAAAAGAACAGAAGAATGATCAGTGAATGGCTGAGGAATGACAGGGAGAGAAAGAGAGAGCAAAAAAGCACATCCATCAAAGAAATAAAAGAGAAGAAATGGATCAAAGAAGTCTGAAAAAAGAGAAAGAGATTCATTAGATGAAGCAACAGAAGTAATATTTGAGAGGGAGAGAGATGGACAAAATGAGTGAGAAAAAGAAGAGAAAAGAGAAATAAAATAAAGAATATTTAATGGATATTTGTGAAAAAAAAAAAAAAAANTGTCTGAGAGAGTGAGAGTGTAGCATCAGAGCATGATGGGATGTTAGTGTGCTTTACCAAAGCTTGAACTCCTTGAAGATTTCTGGTCAATTGTTTATTTGTCATCTGACTGTTTATTTCGAATAGCAATTAATTGCATTTTTTTCTTACCATGACTTTGTGGTAGAAAAAGATAAAAACAAAATCTTATATTTAATGTAATAATCCAAGTCTTTGCTCTTTGATTATTTAATTCAAAAGTCTGTTATCATTCTGTAATCTGTAATCATCTCAAAATCTGTATACATTTTTTAATTTGTTATTAGAAAATGCAAAGAAAGTAATGTTATAAGAGAGTTATAAATGAAATATATAAAATTCTGCACTAACATCTCTAACTCAGATGTTCTTGCTTCCAGACACTGCTGTCAATAAATAAAAACAAAACAAAAACTAAGAAATTCTGAAATTAATACATTTTTCAAATTTTCTCTTGTAATTATGCTAATGACAAAATTATGTATTGAAAAACATTCAATTAAATTCAAAATAAAAACAGTATTTCAGACACTAGTGATCTCAGACATTTGGAACCCACTGTATGTGTTTATAACATACTAAATATTATAATACTCTGTTCCTGTTTTACCATCTGTCCTACTGAATATCATTTGGCTTATATTTAAGTGCTGTATGTACCATAATATTTTGCTGAGATTTAGGAAACGTGCCAATTTCAAATACTTGTTTCTCGGCAAAACAATGCTACAGACAGTTATTCTACTTTGAAATGTGCTGTCCTTTTTGGAATGTCTGTTTTTGTTTTAGTCAGTGTGATCCAGCCCACAGCCAATATACTCAATAGTATTTTGACACCCTGGGTTGCCAGTCGATGGAAAACACAGTGTATTGCAGCCATGAAAGCCAGCAAACGAACTGGGTCAGAGATCGCAGATTATACCTGACCTTTAAAAGCCTTGTCAATAAAAAAAACAACGTATACATTAGCTGATCAACGTACAGTGTAAGGCTCGTTGCTTTCCATTGTCAATTGTGCTCGTTCCTGTTAAGTCTTCTCAATCTGGCACCCTGCGTGTATGATAGAATCTGAAGAGGAGGAGGGCACGAGGGAAAAAACTCTTCCCAATATTTTGAATTTGGACTGCAGTACCCATTTCAACTGCTAGCTGTCAATATTACATAATGTACCTTCAAAATTTGACATGTTAGGAACAGAAAGGCACTCCGTATGGAGAGTGATGTCATTTCCTGCTGATGTGTATGGGTGAATCTATTACCGTCTAACATCTTGTTGGTATGCTTTGCACAAGATTTATACATCAGCTAGCTACTGACTGTCATTTAGCAGACACTTTTTCCCGAATGTAAATGACAGTGTAATAAATGCAGGAACAGTGCAAATTAAATGCCTTGTTCACAGACAAAACCTTCTCTCCAACATGGAGATAGTAAAAGAATCAGGTCCTTTTGAGTTGTAAGACCAGCAGCATCTAAAAAACGTAAGGGCAAAAGGTCTGGTAATATTCCAAATTTATTTCAAGGGTAAAAAGACAGAGGGCGCCCCCTTGTGAACCCATCCATGCACTTTACTTTCAAACTTCTTGTACGTGGGTGATTGCATACACCTGAATTTCTTACCATCTATCTCTTCATCAGTGGTCAGCTCATCATTGGAGCAGATGCTCAAGACATTTACCAGCATCTCAGTCACTACGGGAACAAGAAAGAGTTTGTTTGCTGCACTTATTGAGGATTTCATGCAACATAAAAACTGTTGTAGGCAAATCGTTTACCTTTCTCCCCAACGAAGGGCAAAGACCAAGTGAAGACATCCATGAAGTTAGGCAGCCAGTAAGGATGAGGAGAACAGTTAAACTGTCGAATGTTCATGACATTATTCTCATATTTCAGCACAGCAGCTGTATAAGAAAGAGAGGTACAAGAAGAAGGGAAAGCATAAAGAGAGAGTATGGGAAAGTCATATTAAAGAAATGATACAGCTAGACTCTGTCAAATGCTACAACAGAATTCAACACTGTCTCAGATGTACAACACACACGCACACACACACACACACAGAAGCATCTGTTTAAATGGTTATTTTCCCTCAAAGAGTCCATCAGCTCAATTTAGAGGCAGCCACGTGAAACTTCTTTCCCCCTACAGCTACCTACATCTCCTCTTTTTCACAATTTTCTAACACAATTTTCACACACTCGCTATTTAATTAGTCCATTAACAATATCATATCAAGTGGAGGACATGCATGCACAACTGGAATTCTGTAATTTCTAAATCATCAACAAACCACCACAGTATCATTTCCAGCACATCTCAAATGATGTATTGTGTTTGATAAAATTCTGGGGTGGTAATGTGGTGTTTCAGAAATGCACAGAACTCAATTAATAGATTGAAAACAACAAACCTGTACAAACAAAATTTCCTTGATTTTTCCTTTTTTTCCTTCACCCATCATGTCTTGGGACTCAAAACACTCTATAATAGATGTGGAATCTTCAAAACATATTTTGAGGTTGAATTAATTGTCCCAGAACTACCAAAACTAAGGAATGAGAATCTCTCAAAATAATGAAAATAGTACCATGGTATTTCCATTTTTGGACATGATCCAGTAGTTAAACAATGCTATAGTATATGAACATAGAAATTATTAAGTAACATGAGTGGCATATGTAAAAAATATATAAAAGTACCATGTTATTATCATTACTTCTTCAAGGTACAGCCACAGTTTTGTTAATAAGGGAAAAGACTATAAAGATCTCCACATATCATTTGACAATCAAGACAATTAATTTTACTTTTAACTTCTATGTTGTGTATTTTTAATGAAAACTTCCTGGAGGTGGCTCACTCCATATGATCAACAATCCTGTCGCTGTGGCGACCATGCCCTAGATCTGTCGAAAGTCGACACCACACATTACAACTCATGGAGGGGGACTTTCCCGTCCCATCTTCTTAGTGGTGTTTGAGAATAGCAGGTTGTCAAACATGGAGTGGCTAGCAGGTGTCAATCACATGTCAAATACCAGACGTAAAAGACCTGAAGATACTGTACACTGAACATAAACACACCTTAAATGTCACTCACGGTCTACTGCCCAGATTGTATTATCAGAAAATGCAACATTGCTATTAATTACATAAAATATTATCTTTCCTCAGTCTATAATTAGGTGACGGCCCACACCATAAATGCTTTCGAAAAGCTGACCTTAAAGTCCACCCACAGAAACAGCAGAGGTTGTGCCTGACAGAGAGAGAGAAAAACCTAACTTCCCTCCAAACAACACAAACTTTAAAAATTAAAATGTTTCTGTGGAATAAACTAGAAGGGAAGAGGAAAAGGAAAAAGTCAAATTAAAGAAAATTAGATATGCGGTCCACTACCACTAGATGTCTCTCTACATTTTAAATCACAAACCAACTTTGTTTATGCACCATTTTAATCACCATCCAGTGTTGTTGCAATTCACTTGAAGTGTGATGCATGATATATTCTGTTTAGCAACTTGGTTAATCTAGTAGTTAAACTACATGTAGAATGATTATTTTAAAAAATGTGTTTCAGAATTGAATATGATGTCATGTTTTAAATATACACTCACTGAAAGATGTCCATGGTTGATGAAATCTACAGATATCATAAAGACATGGTCATACATTTTAATTCTTTCAATGAAATTTCAAGGGAATAATTTTAGGCTCCACTTCATATTTCTGTCATATAAGATCAACATGACTTTAAATAAGCAATTAGATCACTGCATAGCTGCATAAAAACAGGGTTTCTGAAATCTGTTCCAATAGGGGAATTCACTGGTGTGAGGAACTCCCACTTCAGAGCCACAATCAGAATGAGGAGGAAAGTTCTCCTCTCTTTCATCTGGCATTTTCACTTTATCCTTCCCTTCATTGCTGCGCACCGGTCACAACTGACCCTGCTGTGCCAAAACCCACACAAGCTTTACCAGTGATCCATGACCCCATGTGCAGGCACAACAGTTTTGTCCACAGCACTGTCTGCTATGTTGTCATGGTAACATGACCCATGCTATGAAATCAAGGCCTTGTTTACATGCTTTAAACAATAGTGATGAAATCAAAACCATGAAATACAGAACCATAACATTAGGATCTACATCTTTCTTCAATATCCTACATCTGGCAATTTCAACAAAAATGATCAAAGGAAGGAATCTGTACAATTTCTTATTTGGACGGTGGCAACAGATAAAGAAACCCTCTGCATTTTAATCAATACTCAGAATAATCTCAGTGGGCCAGTAGAGAAAGTGTCCATTACCCTGCTGCTTTCTGCTATATTCTCCATTATGAGACCCAAACAACGGTTACGTGTTCAACAAGGCTAGAAAACCTTGCCAGACTAGTGAAGAGCTGACTGTTCTTGCAGATGAAGTTTTTTTTTTGTGCATTGTCAGGGTTTGCTTGATTGACTCTTGCACAGTCAGGGCTGTGGTGCTTATGGTCAGAGCATGATAGACGGCTAGTGGCTCAATCTGGCAACCCTCCGAGAGTGATGGATATCCCCCCACCGGGCTAGAGATACGACAGAAGCCAATTGGCTATCAATCTCCTCACACGCCCATGTCCAGACTTCAATTGGTGTATAAAAAGGATCGATCTTCACCCCTCCTCCACACTCATCTGCTTAATTCAGACTTAAAGAAATAATTAAGTTTTGCTGGTCAAACTGGCCTTCAGAGAGGAAAATGGAGGGACCAAAAACACAGTGACAGCACTGAAATGCACATTTTTTGCTTAAAATTCTCCTATGAAAATGAGTAATGGTTGACCGAATTGGGTTTGTCAACATCTGATGCATCTAAAAAATAAGGGTGGATAAATAAAATGTATACACAACGGTTTAAAAGTTTGATTTCAGTAAGACAAAAATAAATGCTGTTCTTATGAACTTCATATTCATTAAAGAATCATGAAAAACTACCACGGTTTCCACAAAAATATTAAGCAGCACAACTGGTTTTAGCACTGATCATAATAATAAATGTTATATGTGCTGTAAATCAGCATATGAGAATGATTTCCGAAAGATCATGTGACCCTGAAGACAGGAGTAATGATGCTGAAAATTCAGCTTGGCCATCACAGGAATAAATTACATTTAAAATATATTCAAATAGAAAACAGTTCTTTTAAATGACAATAATATTTAGCACTCGTTTTTAAGTTTAACTATGAACCTTTTAAAAAATTATCCCAGTGATCAATCCCCATACATAAAAATAGCAACAGAACAAAAGACTAATGAGGGGTATGCATGCACAAAACTAATTAAGTCAAACAGTCCTTAAGTTAGTTTCTAAATAAAAACACTATTATACAAAAAATACAAGGGTTATAACAAAAGCAAACATTCCAGGAATGCTGCTGCAATCTACTGCATCTTATAATGGCAATACGTCATTAATTTTTATTCTCCAGTGAAGAGGGGAGTAATTCTATCCTCTCTGTGTGATACACAACAAGCTAATTTAAGCATTATTAGCCATGAATTAGCAAAGCCTGGATCAGATGTTTGACTGGTGAAATATTAGTGAGCCTGGAGTAAATACAACAAGGAGAGAGCCTAGAATAAAATATCTTAGCTTTTTTTTTAAAAAGAGGCATTTTTCCACACCTGGTCTTATCGTGAATGATCATTCTAAAATGTATTTGTTCGAAAAAAAATATTTTGTCTTTGTACAATTTATTTATCATGTGAAATGACTTTCCTTTTGTAACTTAGGCCGTCTAGGCTATTTGATAATGTTAACCAAGTCAAATAGCAAACCTGGGGTGCGTTTCCCATACAACGATGTAACTCGCTGCTTCACTACCATAGTACGATGCATCGTTCAACAAATCAACTAGCTAGTCACGACTGTTTCCGAAACCGTATTGTCGCAAACCTGTTGTTCAGCCACATTGGTGAATGATGTCACGCAGGTGATGGAGTATTAACTTCTTTAAATTAATCTGTTTGAGATCGAATTAATGCCAGATTTGTTGCTATAAATTACTTACATGGAATCTGAGGACTAATGATCATTTTTCTCAGTTATTTAGCTTTATTTCCAGATTCAGAAACGGTGCTTGACAAACTAAAATATGTAAATGACATTTGTATATGTTTGAAATAAAAGATATATTTTTTATACATTGTACTTAATGTCAGCTTGCTTTTTTTCTCAAGATAATGATTTATTAACATGTCATAAAAACAAGAAACTATGCTTCTAACCACATGCAGCTCGAGAGCTGTCGTTCCAACCACACAAGTTTGCGATGCAGTTTGCGAATGTTCGTTTGAACTAGGTTTTGGGAAACACCAAATCGATGAACTGTGTTAGTAACGACGGAACTTGTGATGTTAGTTGGCTAATGATTCTTTTGGGAAACACACCCCTGGTGAGTATACCAGAAAGCAAGGTTAACTTACCATCACATATACCCTGAACTCTGACTTTATTAACCCAAACCTTGCTTACTCGAGGTATGCAGGTTCCAAAACAGTGGCCTGGAGTAAGTTCAGTCAACCCAGAGTATGAAACTCAGAGTTAACGGTAAGCGCACAAAGACATTCTCAACCAAGCGCCGAATCAGGGAGTCACCATTGAAATGGATGCCAAGAAGCAGTGCGCCATACTACTACTACTTTCATCTTCTTTTATTTAATGCCAATTTACATTCTTAGTTCATATCGCCACCTACTGGGTGGTTTTGCAATCTTTTTAAAATCCCTCTTTAATCATTTTTTTTTTATTTCTGTGAACAAGAATTATATTGTTTGTTTGATGCTAAATATATAAATTAAAAAAGATGGATTGACCTAAAAAACAGTCTGTGCTTTCAAAGATAATATAGCTGTATACTTTTTTTTTTATGTTTAGCCATTGAAACATAAAGCCGGTTATGTTCAGAAAATAAGTTGCAATGGCTACTTACATACTCTGAAAGTTACCTCCGTTTTTGGAATTGAAAGTTGAGGTTATCCGTTTACTCAGAGTAAACTTACCCGGGTATATCACATAATCTTCTTTCTGGAATAGCCCCCAGGACTGCTAGTCACTTAATTCTAGTATGTAACACCTACTTTTCCCAAGCCAATCTATTCCTGATGGATAAAGTGCTGCCTACATTTTTTTTCTTGTTGAATTCTTTTCACTTGGAATGTGTCACTTTATGGAAATAAAATGGGTTGCAAACAGCAATTCAAGTTGATTTTAATTACCATGTACACATTTAAACGACAAATGTCTACATTTCCAGATTTCTACATCCATTGTTTTCATTTTTCTCTTCGTGAAGTAGACTAAAATGTTCAGCATTATGCAAAATAACAACCATTAGAAAATAAGCATTTAGTGCATGTGCACTTTGGCAGGAGGATGTAAAATGAAACCTACAGGCACAGGGAGGAATACGCAGATGATGGAAACAGACACCAAACATATTCACATCAAGGTCTGTGTGTATATGTGGGTTCGATGCTAAAAGGGATTCTCATGTGGAACTGTCAACTATATATATATATATATATATATATATTGTTTC
>RJVU01042551.1:3716362-3745241 GCA_003731715.1 Anabarilius grahami
ATGATGCTGCCAGACTCCAAGAAATGTTTCTTAATTGTTTGTGTTAAATTAAGGGGCCATTTACACAACACCATTTTCAAATAAAAATGGAAAACTTTTTATGTGTTTTTTCCGTTCATTTACAAAACAACAGTGTTTTGGGGGCCTGAAAATGCAAACTTTTGAAAACAGGTTTTGAAGTCCAAGTTTTTCCGTGATCGTCTCCATGACATCATGCGAATGCATATTACATGTTCAGTCTATAGGTGTATAGTGTTTCTTTACAAAGTGATATCGCCAGCTAATGGCCTGGCATGCATAATACAGCATTTTTGGTCATTTTTGCGGATCCCTGTACGGGGATTGTTTTGGCAATGTTGTCGTCTGTAAGACAAAAACGCAAAGAAAAACTTTTCAGATTTTAGCACATTGTTGCTTTGTAAACATACCCTAAGATTATAGGTTTTGATAACCAGATTATTTCAAATGACTAAACTCCAGGAAAGTTTTGCGTTTTCAGTGATTTATTCATTCCAATGCGTTTTACTTTAAAATACAAGCTCTGTAATAATCTGTGATTGTTTCTGAAGAGCACAAGACCTCATGTATCACTCTGTGTGGAATACAGACTAAACAGAATNNAAAAAAAAAAAACAGAAAACAAAAACAAAAAAAACACAGCTGTATGGCCAGATGATACACAAACTACGTTTCTCGGTTGGATAAAGCAAACCATTTTTCTTGTGTTTTTTTTTTTTTTCATTGGTGCTTTGGTGTTCATAAATGTCTTATTTCTATGAACTCCTTATTTTGGTTGGTTATTATTTTTAGTCTGGGACTAAGCTTAAGTGTCCTTTTTTGGAAAGAAACATAAATTAGCAGAAAATACAGTTTTGTGAGAACCATCCTTTAATCTGATGGTTTAATTTGCTAGATATAGCAAATGATGACAAAATGAACGTGTTAATCAAGATAAATGGTGTATACTTAATTTCACAATAAGCGTGCAATTAATTGTAATTAAACATATTACTCTATTGGCAGCCCTAGTTAAAAGTAATATTTAAAGGTGGGGTGAGTCATATTTCAAAAACATTGTTTGGAAGTTAGTCGGGCCGACACCAACAACAAACGCGTAGCCAATCAGCATTAGGGGGCGTATTATGTCAAGAGGGAGATTTGAAGAAAAACAGCGCTGAAGACAGCTAAGTGGAAAGATCTATAGAATAGTTGTGGACGCTTCTTTGATTCCGCTTCACACGTGAGTAACACTGGGTTTGAGTGTCATTGATTGTCTGGAGTTGCTGTGCTGTTGGCGACTAACAACAAACTCTTGTTTGTATTCACTCTTGCGTACTGTATGTTCATTTTTTGTGCTTCCTTGTTGTTCGTTCATCATCTGTGCTTTATTTTCATGAAGCATTTTGTTGCGCGTCAGCTCTGATAAACAGACATCCACTCGCATTGCGTGTGTAAAAGTCATTGTTAGCGCACTTGCCTCGCCTGCCAGCAGCGATTGGGCCGGGGTTCGAGACAGACTTGGAGCAGGATTGTTAGGATTGGAGTGTGAATTTTGGAGGCGGAACAATGAAGAGAGGGGTGGGTTTGTTTGGGTTGATTTCAAATATCAACAATGTCCAACAGCGTTTTTGAAAAATGGCTTACCCCACCTTTAAGATGTGTATTTATGTGTTTTGAAGTATGTATTTTCAGTTTATGGTAACAATTTATTTTAGAGTCCTTGTTACATATGTTACATATGGAAGCCCGTTTCCGCCACTAAAAAATAAATAAATAAATAAACGCCACTAAAAGAAAAAGCAAAAAAAAAAGCCACTTAATATAAAAAAAAAAAAAAAGATTAATTGCGACTTATCTCAGAATTCTGACTTTTTAACTCGCAATTGCGAGTTTATATCTCACAATTGCGAGTTATAAAGTCAGAATTCTGAGAAATAAAGTCGCAAATGCGTGATAAAAAGTCAGAATTTTGAGATATAAAGTCGCAATTGCGTGATATAAAGTCAGAATTTTGAGATATAAAGTCGCAATTGCTTGATAAAAAGTCAGAATTCTGACTTTTGTTCTCGCAATTATTACTTTTTTTCTCGCAATTGCGACTTTATATCTCAGAATTCTGACTTTTTATCACGCAATTGCGACTTTATATCTCAGAATTCTGACTTTTTATCACGCATTGCGACTTTATATCTCAGAATTCTGACTTTTTATCACGCAATTGCGACTTTATATCTCAGAATTCTGACTTATCACGCAATTGCGACTTTATTTCTCAAAATTCTGACTTTATATCACGCAATTGCGACTATCTCAGAATTCTGACTTTATATCACGCAACTGCGACTTTATATCTCAGAATTCTGACTTTATATCACGCAATTGCGACTTTTTCTCAGAATTCTGACTTTTTAATCACGCAATTGTGACTTTATATCTCAGAATTCTGACTTTTTATCACGCAATTGCGACTTTTTATCTCAGAATTCTGACTTTTTATCACGCAATTGTGACTTTTTATCTCAGAATTCTGATTTTTTATCATGCAATTGTGACTTTATATCTCAGAATTCTGACTTTTTATCACGCAATTGCGACTTTATATCTCAGAATTCTGACTTTTTATCACGCAATTGCGACTTTATATCTCAAAATTCTGACTTTTTAACTCGCAATTGACCCTTCGCCGGGAGTTTGATTGACAAGCGATCTAACCAATCAGAACGCCGCATCCGCCATTTTGTCCAACAAAGCAGCCAGTAGTTAGAAGATTAACCTCGGTGGAGTTAAACTTGAAAAATTGTGTATATTGACGTCTTTCCGCGTATGAAACAACATTCATTCTCATGTTCATTCATGTTTATTTGATGTTATAAATGGACTAGTAGGAAGAGATGATCGGTTTACGAGCCTCTTGAGCTGACGCGCTACAGCAATCTGTCACGATCATGGTCACGACACATTTAAGAGCCACAAAACGGTTTTTATTGTTTGAATTTCTTTAATAACTACACAGTTTGAAAGCTGGGACTTTGTTTAATATTATAAGTAACCTGCTTTGTCTTGTCTGTCGACATGTTGTCATGTATCCTCTTTGCTCCGCGATGTATTTTTCACTGCGTGTGGTGAGACAGCTCCACGGCTTGTCGGACAAAGCAACAGTTACTAAGGGGGGCGGGTCTTTGTGAAGGGTCAATTGCGAGTTTATATCACACAATTGCGAGTTAAAAAGTCAGAATTCTGAGATAAAAAGTCGCAATTAATCTTTTTTTTTTTTTTTGTGGCGGAAATGGGCGTTTCCATAGTTACATGTACTTACAGGAGTAGTAACAGTAAATTATGCATAACTGCATACAACTAACCCTAAACCAAACCCTAACTTTATAAATAAATGTAGTTAATTAATATTACTCAGTACTTAAATATATAATTACAAAGACACCTTAAAATAAAGTGTAACCCAGTTTAGTTTTTTGTGTTCCCCTTTGTTTGTTAATTGGTGCTGGTCATCAAGGTATAAATTCCCCTCAAGTTGCTATGAGTGCAGAAGTTCTAATATTGTGTCCTAGAAGAAAGATGCTGTAGTAGTTAGACCGCTGCTGATTTTATAAGTATAAGAGGCAGAAGCAGTGACAACTCTTTATTATATCATTTTGTTGAAGTTTCATTTTTCCTTTATGTTTCGGTTTTTTTAACTGCAACACATTTTGTGAGTCCCTGTCTGGAAAACAAGACAGACTTTTTTTCTTTTTTTTTTGCAATACTTTGCTGCCTCTGTCCTTTTCCTTACTGGCCATAACCATCACACTGACTAACTTGGGTCTGTCCATCTTGTTGCTCAGCAAGGACACTGCAGGCCACATCTGGACATCTGATCTGCTGTCTACTCACACATGCACTATTCAGAGATATGTGTGCATAATACCTTTGTTATTGTAGACATCTAAGTAGTTGGGAGCTGAGAAGATAGTGATGAGAGAGGGGAAGCCCGTAGTTTGACTCTTTCTGTACATGCGATAACTGGGGGCAGAAAAAGAAAACATCATCATCATCATCATCATCATCATCATCATCATCATCACATCACTGTTCTCAAAATAAACATCAAGACAATGATTACATTTCTTCATTAGGGGTCCAAGAATCGAAGATGCTGGAAACCTTTTGTGTTTGTACTGATTTTCTTATTTTTTCTTATTTTTCTGCCCTAAAAGTGTATGGGCATCAGAGACCTTAAATCGTATAGACCCCAAACTTGGCAGGATAGTCCCAATCGTGTACCGCTAATCAGACGCACAGACACACACCTCTCCGACACTAGGTGGCGCTATAACATGGTGATTCGCATTTTGGGTCATAACTTTGGTAAGGGCTAGAAACAAATTAATTTTTCTTACCTTACCTGAATGGCAACTGTAAGCTTATAAAAAAGGATTTATAATTGGAGCTGTCAGGTCTGATTTTGTGGGAAATGTTATTTTGAGGTCATCTGTCTTTGCGTGGTTACGTCATCTCCGTAAACAAAAAGAAGATGAACCGACTACAATCGGGTGTGTGCTGAGGATACAAAGATGGTACCTTTTGGTGGTTTCATACAGATTACATAATTAGAGACCATTTGATTTTTCTAGTGGTTCATTTAAAAGTAGACATTTCAAGCTTTCTATAGACATATTTCTCATGTCTGTAAGGAACATATACTGTATGCTGGGTTTCAGTTAATTTTTATGACACACTCCAGAAAGAAGTTCCCAAGACAGAGACGGCAGAAAGCAAACTGTTTTTTTCTTTATTTTACAAAAGCACACCATTTTGTAAGTGTGAACAAATAAAAGTAGACTTTTTACAGTTTTAAATGATGCATTACTCTTATCTGTATGACCAAAAATGAAACAGTATTTTAAGTTTTTTACACTGTTATCAGGAAAAAAATCAAAGTCATCACACAGGCATGTTTGTTGACCCCAGAGGTTTAAACTTGTCATCTAGATGGCTGCTTTTGATCTAGAAAGCAATCATTGTTGACATCTGGGGAATCACTAATTGTCAAAACCAAGAAGCCTCTGCAAAGAGGCTGCATACAAAAGGGAAAGTGACAGAGCCCGTGCTAAAATGGGAGTAAATATCGGCATGGCTTTTGAGAGGTAGTGACAACTCCGAGATCTGAAACAGAGATGGCTTTTTTCTGCTGAAGAGGTAAGGCATTTCAGTGGCTCAATACATACCAAATTTGCTTGTGTGATCTGAACTGACTGAGCAATAGTCAGATCTACATGTCAGTACATGATTTATTTTAAAACATTTATGCTTGGCCAGAACAAAAGCGGCAGAAATGTAACTTGTTCATCCTCACGGAGGAGCAGTCTCAAATACAACCCACGTAAAAAAAAGAAAAAAAAAAGGAACCCCGCAAGTAACTTTCAAACAAAGAAACAGGCAAATGTTAGAAGAAAAGAAAGGTTAGAACATGGCACTTAATAAAAAGATAAATGCCTCAGAAAAATAAAGTTAATCTACAAATTTATTTGAAATTGCCCAGTGACATCCTATGATACGCTATTCATCAAATTTTTACACAGTTTTTTCCTCTTTTAATCTAACAATAAGAGGGAGTGATTACTTGAAGTTGTGAAGTCAGTCGCCGCTTTTGACACCTGTGTTGCTGTTACCCATTTCATCAAACCCTAACTTTCAGTGAAGATCCCAAGATGGACTTTGCTGTAAAAACCATATAATTTCAATTATATCTCTAATCATCCATGTGGGCCATTGGTGCTTGGACCTTGATGATTACAGCTTGTGGCTATATTTATTATTTTTTTTATATTTATAAGCAGGTACATAATGGTTTGTTTTTTTCAGAGTGATTATAATTAGGACTTTATTATTTTTGGACAGACATTTTCTGATCACAAATACATTCAACACATATTCTTCAGTGAATATTTGGACCTTTTGTTTAGACTGCGGCGTAATTACTTTTAAGTTTTTATGTTAGCATTGCTTATCAGGTGCTTATTAATG
Source organism: Anabarilius grahami (assembly GCA_003731715.1). Lineage (NCBI taxonomy): Eukaryota > Metazoa > Chordata > Actinopteri > Cypriniformes > Xenocyprididae > Anabarilius > Anabarilius grahami. The sequence goes on from RJVU01042551.1 coordinate 3,722,384, forward strand.
TGGTACCATCGTTGTCTCACTACCATTCACAAGTTTGGGGTCTGTAATATATGTTTTAAACTGATTAAATTGAAAAGTGATGGTAAAGACATTTATAATGCTACAAAAGATTTCTATTTGAAATAAATGCTCTTCCTTTGGACTTTCAATTAATCAAAGAATCATTAAAAATGTATCACGGTATGTATCAGCATATTAGAATGATTTCTAAAAGATCATGTGACACTAAAGACTGGATTAATAGGTCCTGAAAATTCAGCTTTGCCATCACAGGAATAAATTACATTTTAAAAAAGATTAAAATAGAAAACAGAAAACTTGCATATCAGTCTCTTCCTGTCAGAGTGGCTGTTTGTGTTAGCCAGAATAAACTGTGACGTGGGCCTAACTTCAGGCTATCAATTAGTTATGAGACTATAATAACCCAGCAATAAGCATTTCCTCCATCAAAAATGTCACAGTCAAAATTCAGACTTCATTTGTCTAGCCCGGCATTGCTTTGATTTCACTTTTCATTCTTATGAGCTCTATTCTTAGTTTGCTGGTAGTGTAATAATTATTAATTATCAGTGCAAGATTGCTAATGCGACTTCAGCTCCATCAGCGCTGAGTCTGGATCTCTCATCTCAGTACTGTTTAAGCAAGACATCTTGGGCCAGAGCTGAACTAGAGGGACTCTCCCTGCAATTAGTGCACCGTATGTAGCTGAGTCTAGTGTCTACTAATCAGCATGTAACTTCTATTGGTGTTGCCCTAATTTTCACCACCCTGCTGCTATAATCAGGGACCAAGAGACTGACAGAGTACAGCCTTGTCAAACAATGACTCCATGATAATCAATGAACATGCTGAAAGCTCTAACAGTCTGACTCAACAAAAATTGGACAGCAAGACCAAAGCAAACAGGGCCATTCTCAGCTGGAAAGCTAGGCTGGTCCCATAATACAGTGCTTTAAGGTCTATTAAAAGCATTTTCATCAGGTAAAAAACACAAAAATGATTTGTTAGCGCTGGATGGCAACATAAAAATTAATCTGTGGGCAATATGCATCAATCTCAGCGTTAATGTTGTGTGTTATGAGAGAACACCAACAAGTTCATCTTCCTTTTATAGTCAATATGTTCATTCGATTATCACAGCAGAGCATAATCTCATTCAGGGGACCATAATTAACTAATTCTTATAAAAGAACATTTCAAAATGCAATGTTTGCGATTCGCCTGTTTCTCAAATTTAACCAGTTGCTACTTAAAAATGCATTTGTGCCAGACTTACCCAGCATCCTGTGCTTCATGGGCTCGGATGATAGATAATAAGTTGTTGTGTTGTAGAAAGTCACACACTGCAGGATAACTACAAGAATGAGGAAAGAGAAAATAAGCTGTAAAATACAGCATGAAGGCAAATGGACTTGGTTACTAGTTTCATTTAATAATGTTCAAGATACAAGAACACTGGCATACTACTGTCACAGGAAGGAAATTTAAAAGTACTGTATGTGTTTAAAGGATGTACCTGTAAAAAAATGTGCATAACCCCTTTCTATAATTAACCTCCTCCCTCAATGAGCAACAGAACTGTTGGATTACTTTTATTTAAATGTATGTTTATGAATACTGATCTCATTATAATGAATACTGTGCATAATTATTAAGCAGGTTTTCTTTTACAGGTAAAATTGGCCAAAAAAGAGATTTAACTCGCACTGAAAAGTCAAAAATTATTAAATGCCCATGAAGGATTCAATAATACAGAAAGCGCAAAATTAAGGTGTGACCATTGGACAAGAGATGCTCAATGAAGAAAAGATTTTAACTGCAAAAGAATAAGAATTAAGGTGAAGAAATAGGTGTAAAACCATAAGGAACCATTTAGTCTGCAGAGAACCTGACATCTTGTACTTCTGGAGACTTCATGTACTTCTGGAGACTTGCAGTTCTGGAAAATGGTGGGACTGGAGACTAAGAATTAAGTTAGAAACCACCAGAAACTCTTTAAAAGGATAGTTCACCCAAAAATGAAAATTCTGTCATCATTTACATACCCTCAAGTTGTTCCAAACCTGTATAAGTTTCTTTGTTCTGTTGTACACAAAGGAAGATATTTGGAAGAATATTATTACCAAGCAGATATTTGTAACCTTCCTAGTAAGAAGGAAAAAAACAAAAACAAAAAGCAAACAAAAAATAGGGGGGCGAGATCTGCTTGGGTACAAACATTCTTCCAAATATCTTTCTTTGTGTATAGGTTTGGAACAACTTGAGAGAAAGACAGAATTTCCATTTTTGGGTGAACTATCTCTTTAAAGTCTTTTGCAGCTGACATCCATCTTTTTTTCTCAATGATCATTTCGCTGTCCAATGGTCATGCCTTTATTTTTTAAAATTTCTATAGTATTGCATCCTGCTCATGGGCATTTCATAAATTGACTTTTCAGTGTGAGTTAAATCTCATTTTTGGCCAATTTTACTCATTAAAAAAAACCTGCCTAATAATTATGCACACCTGAATATAAGGTGTTTTTTACATCAATCCCTCATCAACAATTATATATCGGCTATTAATGATCATATACACTCTTAATAGTATTTATTAAGATTGATGTGGTTTTCAATTGGTAAAATGCGCTTGAAAAATATGATCAGAATATAATCTGATCATATTATCAACTTGCCTAATTATTATGTACATTCATTAATAAAAAATATATATTTATTAATAAACTGCCAATGTATGCCGACGATTTAAAAAACATACAAGACAACATATTTTTTTAAACATCTGTTGTCAGTTGATGTGTTGACATCAGATGTAACAGATAAATGTGCCATTCTTCTCTTGCATTTACTGCTTGCGATATCTTTTCTATTGTCAACTAAAGGTCATATCAAGCTTCCAAGTCCCATTTACACCTATTGTAACTATGTAGCCTATTCAAAATCTTAGCTCATTATCTGCTACAATAACTTTTTTCTATCAACAGAGACAGTGATATTTCCATCAGCCCTTCTGTTGGCGAAGTTCCTCGATAACTGAATTCACACAGCCAATTTCATTCTGCTGCCATTCTATAGCAGGCAGGCACATGACATTTCCTCCTTATTGAGGCAAAGCCAACACACAACATAAATCATCTTTATATAACAGTCACCAGAGAATCAAACAATACAGCACCACTGGATAATGGTTCTTTCATGCTCATAGACCCATGTATGCCATTTCTATTATGTGATATGGAGGGTTTCAAAAAGATGTAGAGGAGGCAGGAAATATTTGAATATACCCAATCTTTTTAATCTAACACACCAGTCTACTGGCATGTGTCAATTCACTAATTTATCTCATTATGCAATATTCTCACATAACACACTGCAAAAATTATTACAATAAATCTCATGTCTAGGAATGCATAGTGTTTAATGTTAAAACATATTTTTGTGAGGTGCTTTCTGGTTTCCTCTTTGATGTGCTTTTGGTACCTGTAGAAATAGGAGCAGCCTCTCACTGTGTTGTGTGTGAAATGTTCCTGGGTCTTCTCGTTGCCAAAGTCCTCTAGCGGGTCCGACCAAAGCAAGTCACACATTGGTCCATATGCGGGAGGCTCTTTGAATCTGTCTAACTGGAAAGGGTAAATACACTATATACTACAGAGTACTCCCAAGTTAGATAAAGCATCATTATTAACAGAAAACAAACAAATAGAGCAACCTACTAAAATATGCTTTTTGTTTGATATTTAAAATCCATTTAAAGGGTTAGTTCACCCAAAAATAAAAATTCTGTCATTAATTACCCTCATGTCGTTCCACACCCGTAAGACCTTTGTTCATCTTCAGAACACAAATTAAGATATTTTTGATAAATTCCGATGGCTCAGTGAGGCCTGCATTGCCAGCAAGATCATTACCTTTTTCAATGCCCAAAAGCTACTAAAGACATAATTAAAACAGTTCATGTGAGTACAGTGGTTCCACCTTAATATTACAAAGTGATGAGAATACTCGGAGGGAAAAGATTTTTTCTGTGCCAAAAAACAAAACAAAACAAAATAACGACTTTATTCAACAATATCTAGTGATAGGCGATTTCAAAACACTGCATCAAAGCTTTATGAATATTTAGTTTCGAATCAGTGGTCACGTGAACTATTGAAATTTCGAAACACTTATGATGTAACAAAGCCTCGTTTACTGAAATCACATGATTTTGGTGGTCCGAACTTCTGATACAAAACAAAAGATTCGTAAAACTTCAAAGCTTCATGAAGCGGTGTTTTGAAATCGCCCATCACTAGATATTGTTGAATAAAGTCATTACTTTGTTTTTTTGCCACACAAAAAGTATTCTCGTCGCTTTATACTATTAAGGTTGAACCACTGTACTCACATGAACTGTTTTGAATATATCTTTAGTAGCTTTCTGGGCATTGAAAAGTAATGATCTTGCTGGAAATGCAGGCCTCACTGAGCATTCGGATTTTATCAAAAATATCTTAATTTGTGTTCTGAAGATGAACGAAGGTCTTACAGGTGTGGAACGACATGAGGGTGAGTAATTAATGGCAGAATTTTCCTTTTTGGGTGAACTAACCATTTAAATTCACTTTGAGAGAAGTAAACAAAACTATTTTTAGTATAAAATTTGCTTAATTTCATGTGCAATTACAGAAATACAGTACGTATATTATAAACCCTTTTTAAAGTAATTTGGCCACATAAGAAAAGCTTGGCATTTTGCTAGATTAAAGAGTCTAAAACACATTTTACCCCAGTTTTATCTGATTTATGCTTTAAAGATATACTAAAGAGGTATTTTCTGTTGGACCAAGCCTAACACACTGCCAGTCACTGCCAATGCAAAGTTAATGTTTTATATTTATATGTTGTGTCCTTTTTGATAACATCTTGGACATTTAATAAAAGATTCCACTGCATTTAAAGGAATCTAGATGAACTACATGATTAGTGGGTCAATAAATCTAAATCCTTCTCAGATTAAACCCAAACTGAATTAAGAGCTCAGTGTAGATAAGAACTGAATTGGTTAAGGACTTCCCCCTAATCATCAGAGCGTTTGATCTCAGCCACGACAGCAGCTGGGCTTTGACTAAATCACCTCGTATTTTTGTAATTCCTTTTCTAATAGCATTTTTTTTTTTTTACTTAGCAGGGGAGTGAAAAGGGAAAGGGAAAAATTTTGCTCCTATAGATAAAAGTAATATTTAAGAGAAAGAAACACAAAATAATGGCTTTTGAAATAAGGACATTTAATGGAGAGAAGGACAGTGACTTAGGAAAGTTACTTTAGAGAGGTAGGGAGCACTAACCTGATCATTTTGAAAGTTTTTTTCTCCAGAGGAAACAGATTATTGAAATCAGAATTTCTACATTACAGTCAGTGATGAAAAGAACAAATACCAGATTCATCATTTGTGCTCTGAACTGCAAGACCCTAAATATAATGTTTTCAAAAATGGCCTTTTTATGGAAGTGAACAAGGTCTACAATGAGAGTTAATACTGTTAAAGTCCCTTTTCAGTGAACAAACAAGTAGGAATGTTTTTTTTTCTTTTTTCCACTTTACTTACAATAACATGTAGCACTCTAAAGCAATGGTGTTAATGGAATAATAAATCAAAGGCTGGTTCATTAAACAGGGGGATGACACTAGTTTGTTGTATACATACTTTCCTGATGTCATCAAGGTTTGTGATTTCAGGGGACAGTCCTCCGTGCACACACAGGAATTGCTGGTTCATGAGCGCTGACAGGGGAAGACAGTCAAAAGCATCCATACACGCATCATACACCCGCTCCGAATACTTAATTCTACCTGTCAGGGGATGAAGGAGGACGAGACGTAGGGAAAAGAAAATGACTGTCAGCTAAACCAAACATTAACACACACTCTCACTCTTATATGGAAAGTCTTAAAAAGGTCATCCAAACACTTTCATTAGACCCAAACCACCCAATAGTTTTTACATGTGTAAACATTAAGATTTCTGACTTCAAATGCTGAGCCAGGAAGTGGCTTTACTTCTAACTAGAAATGCCAGAAAATAGATGGTGGTATATGATCTGTGATCAGAACTAGCTCCCATTTATTTTCTTATTGGTGACAGTTTACATAAGTTTTATATCTGGCAAAATGCAACAAGCAAAGTTTTATGTAGGGTACAACGGGGCTAAAGGCACACCTTAAGAAAAACTGTGCTTTTCACTACTCTCATATGATTGCAGGAAAAATATATATGTTTGTATTGGACATTGATGGAGCAAAATATTTTGTGTGAAAAAAATAAAAATAAAAATCATAAAGTGGTTAATTTTATTTAAAAATCTTATAAATGTATGGGGTAAAAGGCACACAGTATTTATACAAATACTTTAGCTAAAATAATATTTTTTTAATAATGACTAGGTTAATACTTAACTTTAGCAAAGTTTGTACTATTTTCTGTTTATTTTGATAAATAAAAGAATTCATTTTTGTTCAATAAATATACTGTCATTAAAATAGGCCTATGTGATATATATTTTTATATATAAAATATAAAATTAGATTTTAAAAATACAGAAATACAGAAACAAAATTATTTAAAAAGTAAAGATTCTGAAAGCATTGAAGGAGATCCCATAACAGCCTATTTAATATAGATTTACAGTAGAAACAATAAATTATATTTTATTATGATATGATTAATATATTTTAAAATATGATTGTTTCATTTTAAATATGGGTATTATCTCTAAGATGAATACCCAATTTGTATATATGATATTTGCTATGTGAATCTAACCATGTCATGTCAAGAAATGGAAAAGTCAGCCAGTTATTCATTACCATTTTAATTATCGTGCCTTTTGCCCCAACAGCAGGGGCGCTTTTTACCCCAAATACCATACTTTTACATATTCTTCTGTTATTGAAAAACTGTTGCTTGAATTACCTTGAACAAAACTGAAAATCATTAAGAAGACCTTTGTCTGAAAATACAAACATTAATTTAACGGATACTTATATGCTACTTAAATCAACAACATTTTAAAAAACATCAAATATTAGATCAAACTACCTCAGAATCAATTTTGCGTTGCTGCCCGCGATCGCGTCAAGGATCACACAAATTTGCATGCGCATTTTGAAAAATGAATGTTTAGAAAAGTGCTGCGGCAAGTTTTTGTGCCATCTAGTGGTTTCGAGGGAAATAAAATCAAAGGCGCCTTTTGCCCCGCGGCACCTTTAGCCCCGTTGTACCCTACTATGGTTAATGGTGATGTGGCTGTCATACTTACATTCCTGTTTAAAAGTGAAATACTCAGTTAAATGTCTACATTCGTGGTTCCCACGCAGCAAAAACAGTGTTTTGGGGTAAAGTATTTTTAAGGCCCATAGGTACAGCACACACTGTGGACACAAAAAAAATAAAAAAAGTAAAACCCAATGATTAGATTTAAAAAGTATATATACAACTGGGGGTAACCATAGCAATTTCAGTTAGGACCTCATTTAGGACAAATCTATTACAGAATGAAATTTCTTGAAAGATTAGTTCACTTTCAAATGAAGAAAGTGTAAACTGGTGTCACGTCAGTTACACTTTTTCAGTAAGTTGAATAGTGAAGGCGTATGACGTAGCGTAAGCTTTTTGAGCTGCGAGAGTTTTACACTTTCTTCGTAAGTCGAATATGGAAGGCGGTCTGGCGGAAGCTAGATATTTTACTTCATAACTTGTTAAATATGGATATTTTTCTTACACAAACGCATCGCTTCGCTTCAGAAGGACTTTATTGATGGATGGATGGATGGATGGATGTGGATGGAGACACTTTATTCAGCTCATACTCGTTTGGTAACGCTGACTGCCATTATAAAGCTCGGATGCGTCAGGACATTTATTAATATTTCTCTGATTGTGTTCATCAGAAAGAAGAAAGTCATATACACCTAGGATGGTTTGAGGGTGAGTAAAGCTTGGGGTAATTTTCATTTGAAAGTGAACCAATCCTTTAAGTGCATAATCTTAACTACGGGGAGGAAAAGGGTATTACAGAAGCATTCTAACTCAACAACAACAACAAAAAAAATCCTAAAAACGGTCTTAACTTTAGAATAACCCCACTGGTGTCCTAATTTCAAAATTATTTGAAAGCCAACTGTAAAAATCACATAACAATAGCCCTGTCTGAGAATGGTGTCACAATTATTAAAGATACAAGACGAAGAACACAAATAATTACGGACTTCCATGAAATATAGGGATAGGTTTGCCTTTTCTATCAAGCTTATCAAAACTTCTCTTTCTGCAGCACATAATTAAAAGCACACCATTTTTGTTTCTCCATTTTAAATCTCTAGAGTTTACTTCACAGCAGCTGCTCGTGGATAAGAATCCTAAATCAAGTTAAGATTTGCTTCTGTAATACGAATTTGTGAAAAATCCAAAATCTTAATTTAAGTCTTAAGACAGAAAGTTTCTGTAATATGCCCCTGAAGCAGATTAAAATCTGAAAACAACTGGACAGATTTGGGTCAATGTTTTTTAATCTATTAAAAATGAATAGAAAGTATGAAGTGCATTATTTAGTGTTCAGATAATAGCAGTGACTTACTTCAATACTGAAATATCCTCTGTCCACATAATCACCCAGGAAAAGGTATCGTGTGCTGGCTGGAGACCCTCCTACTTCAAAGAGCTTCATCAAGTCAAAGAACTGCCCATGAATGTCTCCACAAACTAGAGGAAACATACAAAAACAGTTATTCTCTGTGCATTTCTATTATTATTAGTGTTATTTCATCATCATTAGTGCTGTGCAAGTATGTACATATTATGACGGCATAGTATGTTAGTCTATAACATTAGCTGACAAAAACATCATACAGATTTGAGCACAATACCACCAACCCTTACAGGACTGTGCACATTACTAAACATTTTCATCCAGTGTCAGGTCTTGGAAAAGGCACAGTAGTACAGCAGCAGAAATCCATCCTGATTCTGAACAACACTGCTGCAGGCTTTTTAAATAAAATGTGTCACCTGGCCTCCTGTTGTATGAATAATAAATAAATATGTACTGTGTGGGCTGAAAGACAGCTTTGTGTAAAAACATGTGTGCTGGCCCCTGGTAATATATCCAGTAACATAGTTTTTGACATCCTAATAGATCAGGTGGAGAGGGGAGAAAGACTTGCTGGTGTGAGCTCTGAAAACAGGAAAAAGAAAGTTTAAATCCCTTCTGGGGACCTCGCTTTGACCACTGCTGCTCTGCCCTAAAGCAAGGCAATAACACTTCATCTTATCCAGCAGTGACTGTATTTGTGTGCCCCATGCACTCAGACCACTCTCACTATAAACTCAGGCTGGGGGGAAACAAAAAAAACAAAACAAAAACAGATCTGCTATGCACCTGTCCACAGCACTGGAAAGAGGAATTATTTTACAAGGTTTGTATTTAAAGGTTTAGTTCACCCAAAAATGAAAATTATGTCATTAATTGCTCACCGTCATGTCATTCCACACCAGTAAGACCTTTGTTCATCTTTGGAACACAAATTAAGATATTTTTGATAAAATCCGATGGCTCAGTGAGGCCTGCATCGCCAGCAATATCACTCCCTTTTTCAATGCACAGAAAGCTACTAAAGATATATTTAAAACAGATCATGTGACTACAGTGGTTTAACTTTAATAGTATAAAGCGACGAGAATACTTTTTGTGCGCCGAAAATAACAAAATAGTGACTTTATTCAACAATATCTAGTGATGGGCGATTTCAAAACACCGCTTCATGTTTCGATTCAGTGGTTCGGAGCGCCAAAATTACATGATTTCAGTAAACGAGGCTTCGTTACGTCATAAGTGTTTTGACACTTCAATGGTTCACATGACTTTGGCAGTTTGATAAGCGCAAAAGATTCATAAAGCTTCGAAGCTTCATGAAGCAGTGTTTTGAAATCACTATATATTGTTGAATAAAGTCACTATTTTGTTATTTTTGGTGCACAAAAAGTATTCTCGTCGCTTTATAATATTAAGGTTAAACCACTGTAGTCACATGAACTGTTTTAAATATGTTTTTAGTAGCTTTCTGGGCATTGAAAAAGGGAGTGTTATTGCTGCCGATGCAGGCCTCACTGAGCCATCAGATTTTATCAAAAATATCTAAATTTTTGTTCCGAAGATGAACAAAGGTCTTACGGGTGTGGAACGACATGAGGGTGAGTAATAAATGACAGAATTTTCATTTTTTCATTTTAACAAACCCTTTAAAATATGTTTTATCTAATTTTTAAAAGTATAAAAACATGTTAATATATAAAAATATTGAACTATTACTACTATTATTAACAACTGCTACATGGAGGATAAAACAAATACTGTGTAAGGAAAGTAAATGAATGAGGAAAATGGGCAAAAAGATCTTGTAATCTGATCCAAACAATAATACAGTTTATGTGATATTTTATTAAGTTATGTCATCAATATCAATATAATACATGATAATGAACAGTAATGATATCATTTGGTTTCAAATATAGTATTACTTTGTCAATTTACAGATGAACATTTATGAATATTTGTCTAGTAGTGTTTAACCTGGATCACATCCACTTTGAATCAAAATACTTAGTGGACTGATACGCCACACAAGTTTAACCCAAACCCATGCCAAGTGAACTAAAAGGAAATGTTTTATATTCTGAGACCAAAACTGCAAAATTGAAAACAAGATACTTGTAACTGGTGTTTAAGTCAATTATGACTTTTCTGCATGAATTTCCAGGTGTTTCTTTAAGATAATATGCAGTCTGATTTGTTGGTATTCTTCACTGGCAATCATTTATGCCTATAAAATTACATGTGTGAAATCAGCCTCAAGACAATAGCATGCAACAGCAGCACATCACTGTGTCTGACGTAACATACTGTCACAGAGAGACACTGAGATATAATTTCTCCATGGTAACGGAGCAGAAAGCCGGGTTCTGTTACCGTGTCAATTTGGAATGCAAATGTTATTTAGAAAACTGTCTCTCCCCTTCATACAACCAATCAGCATTTTCACTCTTCTTGTCAAAATGTCCATATCAAATTACTAGAGCTCAGTCTCTAGATACAGGCTCCATCGACACTTTGCTCTTCTGATTACACTAGGACCAGTGCTGAAGTTGCTTTGTTTGCATGTCAATTTAACAGCAATATTAGTCATTCATTCTTTATTTCTTATTCATAGGAATGTAATGAATTCTATAAAGAGCGCTTCCTCAATTATGCCTAATGTCATTTGCTTGAGCATGTAAATTCATGACTCATTCACCATGGATCTTGCATTTAAAGTATTTCATGCTACTGCAATCTACTGAGAGCTTATGCAGGCTTTCTGGCAACTCATACAAACAGAGTTATTATGATATTATGTACCCCAAGATCAATTTTTCTTTCTTTCATTTTTTCAACAAGCACCACTACTACAGTAGCTGACTAGCTGTATTGTCCAGGTGTTGGAATATTAGTTTTTTTTTTCCAATGGGGTCTTACTTTTTGGTATCAAATTAGGCCAATCTATGTTTTTATGGAACTGACTTAAAGAAAAAAAAAAAAAACAGATGGCTAACTTGTAAGACTAGTCTTAGCAGTTTATGCAACCGGCCAGACTGGTATTGGTTTTGACAGATACCCAAGGTTGTAGTATCAATATCGGTTTCGGACTAGTAAATATTATTTCCCAAGTAAATATTATCCATTCATAATCATTTGTCTGGGATAATTACTACTGCTACTACTACTACTACTACAATTACAACACACACACATGCACGCACGCGCGCAAGCACGCACACAGACACAGACACGTTTGTTTTTATAAAACAAACAGTCTTGCAAACTGTTGTGTGTATGATATCTGTTTTATGCATATTTTATGACAAGATCCAATGGTTAACGTAAACCAACCTATACCAAGTTTGGTGTCTACGAGTTTTTATTTTAAAGATTTAAATGATTGTGTATATGATATATTGATACCTGTGCAACATATCAGTATTACAAGAATCCTTAATAGTTTCTTCAAAACAACTCAGCCAGTTTAAGCACGCTCAAAGACAAGAGCCATAAACTCCCCCACAAAGGAAGTTCCCGCTACAGATATTCCACGTTGCTCATTGGTCAGGTCCACCCGAAGAGGTGTGGCTCCTCCCAGACCGTAAGAGGAGATGCACAACTCCGCCTCTCTCTCTTTCTTCTTGGACGGACTCAAAGAATCTCCGATTGTGTGGCCTCAGCAAGCCACGGCCTGTAGGCCTAGGCCTGCAACCCAGCCATGTGCTCATCTATGAGAGAGAGAAAGAACTCTTTCCCCACTAAGAGTCATATTAACAGCTTAAGTTGTTTCATATTTCTTAATCTAACGCAGAAGATATTGACTACAACTTCGGACCGAATCGAATCATCAAGGATTTCTCCTCAGCCTGCAAATCCGATGCTCCTCAACCTAAAGGCATTTTGCAAGTATCGTACATTTGAACACTAAACAGCGATTTAGTACTAATTTGTGAACCAACTTTGTTAGCAAAGGTGCTTTATTACTGAGAAAACTGATGGTCTTTTCCAGATTGTTTTTGACTTTTTCCCATAGCTCCATTTCCTGTCCCACTTCCGGTTCAACTCTATCATTGCTCATTTTGACCTATGTATGTGTGTGATTTGCATGTATGTTATGTGTTTGTTAGTTTAGTTATGTGTTTGTGATTTAGTTAAATTAGTAAAGTAAAATTAGTAAATAGTAAAACTTGTGTGCACACTCTTGCGAGTTGATTCTGACCTGCTTATAAACCTAATGTCCCTGATAACGATTCGATCACAGCTACGTGCCAAGAAAGCGATATTTCTGTCTTGAAAAGTTGATACACGATCAATGCTGAGTGTTCGCTGGCCAAACAGGTTAATTGATTGTCGTATTAATTTTATCACATTAAGTTAATTTTATTAACTGATCCAAATATTTATAATTAATTATAACTAGTTATGAATAATTATTCATCTTTGTTTTGAGCTAATGTGCTGCATTAAATGGAACACTACCATAACTCCAAGTTATGTTAAATTTTACTTTGTATTGTAGCACAGAGGTTGCACGGACCACATTTATTCCCCAACCGTGATCGCAAACAATATGGTCAAGAATCGTGTTTGGATTTATTACAGTTCGTCACAGAGAAAGTTCACTCGCAGATTTAGTAGCAGCAAATCGCACACGTGGCCCTGTGAAGGAACACAGACTGGCTGTATGACACTTTCATTTGAACACAATTTCACAAAGAACATCGCTAAACATACATGTTTGTCAGTGTTGTCAGATTGAGAAGATTAAGTAAAACACTGGGCAGAAAATGTATCCTTTAAAGAGAAAAGACCCGTTTGGGGGATTTGTTCTCATGACATCTGGCAACCCCAAGCAGGAAAAATAGTGGAAGGTTGTTAATGCAAGATAATGGAAATTTCTATAAAAAACGCTTTCAGAACAAATAATCAGTGGGACATATATCGCAACGATTTTTTTTTAGTTAATCAAGAGAAGAACAAATCTTTATCATAAATAAAATACAATTAATCGTACAGCCCTACTAATTCTTAAAGGATTATTTCGACCAACGCATACTGCCATTTTAAAGCTCGGATGCGTCAGTATATTTATTAATATTTCTACGATTGTGTTCATCAGAAAGAAGAAAGTCATATATACCTAGGATGACTTGAGGGTGAGTAAAGCTTGGGGTAATTTTCATTTGAAATTGAACTAATCTTTTAAGGGGAAAAAAAAAAATTCCAACACATACTGTCATCAATATTGCTTTCCTCCATGGTTAGACTCCTGAGCTCAATGTTTTTTTTTTTAATGTTTTCATATCTGAATAATGAGAGAAGGAAAAAAAGGAAATAATGAAAATGGGGAACAAGAGACCTCAGCCATGACATATGCTGTCATTTGAATACAAATTGGTCACTTGTTGAAGATTTTTAAACTTTAATCCACAAAGTTATTTAACCGCACACAAGCAAATGTCTGTGTGTATGTGTGTTGCTTTCCCCTGTGACCAGGAGAGTAGAACAGTCAAATGTCTTGTTGAATCATCCAATTAGCATCTGTTGAAGAGACTGCGACAGGAAGCAATTAGGAAGACTTATGAGACTCCAGAGACGACACTATCTGTAGTGAATCTGCATTCCTCTGACTAGCTGGCCGTAAACATGCCCTTTAACAGAAAGACTCTTTAAAGAGGCTTGATGTCAGCAAATTGTGACTCACACATCTGAAGAAAATTCTGTGAAATTTAGTTAAGGTGCAGTCATTCACATGATAATGCGTGTAATCAATTTTTGCCAATTTTCAGACACAACAAAAAGTATGGCATTGCTTGCGCATATATGTAAAGCGACAGTGTCTGGAATGTAAATATGACTACTCTATTTGTCAAACAAAAAACGATTAAATATTTTTGCTCAAAACAGTTATTATATAGGGTACAATCGTAGAGGGAAACCTTTGATTTAAATATTTATTGTGTCAATAGTTAATCCACTAACATAATCAGTGCACAGAATTAATGTTTACTTTAATAAAGTTTTTTTAAACCAACATCTTCAAAATTTTACTTTCTCTTATAAATACACTGCAAGGCCAAAAACATTACCTCACTCAAGATGTTTGATCTCTTAGCCAATAGCAGTCAAACCAGTGGTTACCATCACCATGGAAACATTGCTTATTGGCATGGAAACAGTCAACCAATGAAGTTCACCCAAGCAGTGCAACTTTTTGCATTCATGCTTTCACATGATCTCCGTACTGCTGTTTAGAAAGCCTGCAGTGGAGTTTTTATAATACTTTATATAAGAATGCACGGATAGTACAAAACAAGCTTGTCCATAAACTCACTCAGAAAGACTGAAATGGCTAGGATCTAGCTGTAAATGAGCTGTTTTGGACAGATAGAAATTGTTATTCATCCCATAGTAGAGGTAATATCCTGGCATCAATGTTTCACCCTGAATTGTTTTGTCTGGTAAAAGTGTAATGTTAAGGCATAGCATTAAAGCACAAGTGGCAAACATATAAATGAGAAAACCACTCAAAAAGATTGGTACTGAAATGCACATCTTGTCAGAGCGCTGCAGTTTGTGTAACAACACATTGTCAAAGCAGAGTTAAGACCACACACTCATACTAACATACAAAGCAGGAGTCACGACCAGATCCTACATGAGATGAGGGAGTGGGAGTACATGAGAGGGAAGCTGAGAGATTGTTCTGACTGCACACCTATCAGCAGGCCAGAATGTGGGTGAAACACATTACACAACACAGACCCACTTGCTTTAGCCTACATGAGGCCATCGCATGGGTGCGCACACACACAGACAGACACACACGTACGTATATGTGGTTTACAGGGACTCTCCATAGGCGTAATGGTTTTTATACTGTACAAACTGTATATTCTATCACCCTACACTACCCCTAAACCTAACCATTACAGAAAACTTTTGCCATTTTTTGAATAATAATAATAATAATAATAAAAACACAGTTTAGTATGTTTTTTTAAGCCATTTGGTTTACAAGGACACAGGAAGTGTCATCATAAACCATATTTATGTTGTAATACCCATGTCATTATAAAACATTTGTGTCCTCATAAACCACATATACAAGAACACACACGCTAGTGGTTTATGGAGACTCTTCATAGGCGTAATATTTATTTTTACTGAGCTAATAAAATTTTCTATCCACCTAACCCTAACCCTAAACCTTCCCATCATAGAAAACTTTCTGCATTTTTTTAATAAAAAACAACACAGTTTAGTATGTGTGTTTTTTTTTTAAAGCCATTTGGTTTACGGGGACACGGGAAGTGTTATTATTATGACATCATAAAATCTGCATAAATAAACAAACAAAGAAACAAACGCACTTTAGGGCTTTTCACACTTGAAATAGTTAACCCCGGGTAAATGGAATCCTGGGTTTTCTTGCTTCACGTTTCACACTGCTCATAATTTACCCGGGGTTAACAATCTACCTAATAGGGGTAGTTGTGGCCTAATGGATAGAGAGTCGGACTTGTAACCCAAAGGTCATGGGTTCGAGTCTCAGGTCTGGCAGGGATTGTCGGTGAGGGGAGTGAATGTCCAGCGCTCTCCCACCCTCAATACCACGACTGAGGTGAGACCCTTGAGCAAGGCACCGTACCCCCAACTGCTCCCCGGGCGCCGCAGCATTGGCTGCCCACTGCTCCGGGTGTGTGTTCACTGCTGTGTGTGTGCACTTGGATGGCAGAGCACAAATTCTGAGTATGGGTCACCATACTTAGCCACATGTCACTTCACTTCACTTCAATCCTGGGTATTCACAAGCTGACATTTACATTGTACTTGAGTACGCGATTGGTTGACGTTCTTATTTGCATATTTGCGGTGTCAGTGTCATTGATTGAATAAACAGCACGCGACATGTTTACATAGCTCTAACATTGCGTATCCTGTATCGCCAACTGTATTATCAAGTTTATACTGAATGGACATTTCGGACTATAAAAGTAAGAATGAAACGGTCGCGTTTTCTGTCAGCATTTGACATTTTTCCTCTCAAACGCTCAATTTACTGTTTTTATACAATGTGCAGTGTTTTTGTGACTGTACAAAGCAGGCAAATCTGAGTACGCGATTGGTTGTCTGTTGCTAAGTCTAGCTGTAACATTAAAACACCACATCGTTTCACACTGTACAAGTTTGGCACCGTAATGCAAAAAATAAATAAAATCTAAATTACAAGTGTGAAACGTTCCTTTACCCGGGGTTAAAAGCGGTATTTAGAACAAAGATAACCTGGGGTTAAACTCAGTGTGAAAAGCCCTTTTCCAGCTTATCATCTATAGAGTATTTCATGAACACAATGTTGTTTGAGCATTAAACAACAATCTACAATAAACGTAGATAGTGTTGAGGTTGTTTTTAAGACTACAACACTAGATAGGGTTATCCTAATTGGTTATGTATGGTTGTGGTACAGTTATGTGCACTTGATTACTGTATGCATGAAATAATTGATTTAATCAAACCTCTTCAGGGAGGCACATACAACTGATATTTTTGTGAGACATCCACATCCTAAACAATAATCCTCCTCCAAAAGTTTTACTATTGCCTAATTATATATTACACATTTCCTCCAGTGTGGTCTTAATTTCTTTGTTACTCACTTTGTTACAGAAAAGCATAATCAATTCTTGCTCATTTTACATTATAATTTACAAGGGTTTTGCAGCTCAATGTTAGGTTTAACAATTTAATTTGAAACCAAAACATCTGATTAGTGTAGTCTCAGAGGTTATAATGGGAGATTAGCCCAGTCAGTTGTGTCTCATTAAACACGTGTGCATTATATTAGTGCATTCATATATCGATCATTAATATGTACAGTATTAACAGAGCTGCTCATGGGATAATGGACTACAAAAAGCATTTTGGAAATCTCAAGATAACTGGAATTGCTTTCTGCACCAAATGAACAGGCAGATTTATTTTGCATCAGCTGCACATTTAGTGATTTTTTTATTTTTATTTTAAATTTAACATCAGTGAAGAATGTTTGCGCTTTCACAGAGATCATCCCCACCATATGTATATCAAAATGTATGAGGTAATATGAAGGTCTGGCTCAGAAAAACCCAGAAAAATCCTTAGTTTCAGCCCTAGGGCTAATCTTTTTAGCAGCTTTAGGGATAACATCCATTCACTTGTCATTTCCACTAAGAACACACCATTAATTATGGCAGACATCATTTAACAAGGCCCATTTGATGTCTCTAGACAGCCTGAAAAGGTTGACTTAATATTAAGTAGATAATTCCATTACAGCAACCAAAACATTTAAGATACAACAGTTAGGTCCAGTGAAAGGCACTTGAAAGTCCAGAAGCACTGCAGCTGAACTCTCTGTTTAGCAGAGATAGAGAACACCCTTCTAATGCTTCTAATCTGGAGGAGTGCTTTGGGAAGAACATGTCATTGACAAATTTAGACTGAGCTGCTGTGTTTGTAGTTTCCTGAGCAGTTTCCCATCTGGGATTGGGTGATATGGCCAAAAAGTCATCACAATATAATTATTCATTTCAGTCAATATCGATAGTTATCACGATAAATGTGAAAGTTTTAGAAACCAGGCAGTTTAAATACATTTAGTATAAATGAACAAATGCTAAAGCTTAGGCTAATGACAAAAAATACTGTAATTATATTCCATTACTCTTTTAACACATTTAACACATGTCTACACTAATAATATAATAAAATTCGATATGAATATCCCAAATTTCGGCCACAATACCATGGTGCAGTTAGTGTTACTACAGTAAATCCATGGTTAATGATGGTGATTTGTAGATTGAAAAGCCTTCTGACTGTCTCGTTGCGCACAGTGTTTCTCCTGTTTGTCAGCATCTGGCTTTAAACTAGTTTAAATCACCAAGACATTTGTGTTCTTCGCTGAATTCAAGCACTTCTCACTGGATCTCTCTGTGCTGTTTAGTGGTCACGCGACCGATCAGTGAGTAATCGCATCTGCTGTAGTAAGCTCAGGCTGTGCTGCCGTTTCAACTTTGAGCCGAGCTGATAAATAAACATTGTGGGGGAGTTCAAATGAGTAGCACCATTTTATTCTGCTTTTTTGGTGCATAAACATTATATTAAACATTTATCAAACCTTTGTTATCGTTTTATCGAGGAAAATTATATCGCAATAATTATCGTTTGCGTTTTAACGCCCAGCCCTATTTCCATCCTTATCTCAAGCCATGCTGAAAAGATCATACATATAAATGTGTCTTCCTGACAAGAATATGACTCATGTTTATAGTAGTGTTTACAGTCTGGAAGTTTGTAAACCAGATTACAGTAGTGGCCAAAAGTGATGTCTGAACTAGGAAAATGGGCTTCTTTGCACTTTATTCAACCATTTTATAAAATATTTATAAAAATTGCCAGATGGAAGGAGCTGTCCTCTGCAACCAAGGAGGATAATGTTAAAATGGCTAAATCTGGTCATTCAGTTTTGGATATTGCTCATGTCCAGGATTTGAATGGTCACAATATCCACAGAATTATTTAAAAGTGAGACCACTACCATGCAGAATGTAAAGTGCTGTGGCTGGTCAAGGAAGACTAGTGAGCATTTTGACAGGAGGATTAATATCGCCTGAATGTGTGTCCACCTCAATACAGTTCTAAAGACCTGCATACAAAAAGATCTCACTGTTGATCGGCACTTCCTCTAAAGCAAGGGTAGGCAAGTTCGGTCCTAGAGAGCCGCTGTCCTGCTGAGTTTAGCTCCAACCTTTATCAAACACACCTGAACAAGCTAATCAAGCTCTTCAGGATTACTAAGGCTATAGGCAGCTGAAGGTTTTTTTTCAGGGTTGGAGCTAAACTCTGCAGGACAGCGGCTCTCTAGGACGGAACTTGCCTACCCCTGCTCTAAAGCCCCGGGTATACTTCAACAGCGCATGCGCAAGCAGGAAAGAAGAGTCCACTAGGTGGCAATACGCACAATACTGAGCACAATGTGCAGTCGTCGAAGAAGAGTGTGTAAAGAACGATTCAAAAATAAGACGAGTAAACTTAAAAGCATGCCTTCTCCATCGTTTTTGATTCCTGTTCTCTTGGTGTATCTTCTGAACTATGTTGCAATGGTGGCTGCACTATTTTTCTTCTTCGATCCTGCCTAGCGAATGTCCGGTTGTCTGGTAATAGTATAGAAAAAATTGCACTGCGCATGTGTCGAACTCTGTCATCCGCGCGCAACCTTGATTTAGTATACTTTGAAAGACGCGCGGATGCGACTCCGCACGTGACGTGTCCGGACGCGGAAAGTGAAGTATACCCGGGGCTTAACCCTGTCTTTTTTATGGAATCTAAAAAATGTCCATACTGGTGAGCTAACTTTTTTCTGATGTGGGAAGAGTTATCTCATTTTTGTTGTCATATTGTATGACATGATTTTGTGTGGCAATACCTCTTTTTTTGTTCTCAATTTTATGTTGGGTGGCAACCAACATTAATATGCAATACTTCCACCTACTATGTTGAAGTGTCAACCAGATGGTGCTGGATGATTTGCGATATTATTGTACTGCATGTGTCGTATTAACACAAAATCAATATTTTATTATTTTAAATTTCACATGTGTCACTAATATCGGTATTTTGCGACACCCCTAACTGGGTGGTTTTTCTACTGCGTGATACACGTGTCCCCACTGCTTATGTCTATGAGACGCCCTGATGGCTCTGATCAAGATTAAAGTGATTCAAACCTCCAGATCTAAATCAGCATAAATGCCTATGAAGCCCTGGAGATAATTCACATCAGACTAGAGGTCATGGGTTAAATATCTGCACACATAAGCTATGCAAGAAATGACAATAATGAGAGAGGAAGGGGGTGCTGATAGTGAGGGCCAATAATGTATCTTACATAGACGAAAAAAAAAAAAACCCCACAACATAATGAATCTGGAAACAATTTTTCTTGCTGCCTGCCATGTGGGTTTATGAATATAATTGCTTCCATTGTTAGCAAAGGGTTGTCCTTCTGCTCTAATGAAATCATCAAAAAGCCTCATCAGAAAGTCTAATTAAGTCTTGAAAAGAAGGGGCAATATGGAGTCAGTGAAAGACAAAAAAAAAAAAAAAACGAAAAAAAAAAAAAAATACAGGACTAAGCTCTTCATTTCATTTTTGGGTGTCCTAACCAGCAGTTGACAGAGGACAAATTCACAACATCAACACAACAGTTACATTAGGGCTGGGTATCACTGCCTATTTAAAGGGTGTGATGACACATATGTCATGATTCAGGAGGACAATATATAAAATGTACATGGGGGGGAAAAAACAAACAAACAAACAAAAAACAATTGCAGAATTCTAAAGCAGATGTCATCTGATCAGATGAGTATTTATAAAGGAATCATACTCTAAAAGCATCTCTATGCTGTGCTGTTGTCATGACATTTAGTGCGATTTTTCTGTATATAAAGATTGCATACTGTGTGCTACAAAATATACAAAATATATATGTATTTATATAAATTATATGTATATATACACATATACACAATTAACAATTACTTATATGAAGTAATACATAGAATTACATTTGAAATTTCTCAACAGAACCCAAAAGAGTTCAAATGGCTCTCTTCTAGAATCTTTAGCAGCATCTCAGCACAGAATCCCATGGAGAATCACTCACCTGTCACTGGGGCCTCTATGTCCAGGAGGTTCTTCTCAGAACGGAGGATTGCAGCTCCCTCGCCAATTAATCGCAGTGCCACACTCTCCTCCACGCGCCCCTCTTTGGTGAGGTGGGCCTTCAGGACATCTACTTTGGGTTTGCCCTCACTGTCAAACACCTCCTTCACAGTCAGTCGGTGGCTTGGGGGAAACGGGACAGCTGGAAGGAAAAGAGATAGAAAGCACATTCATTTCATTACTGATATGCTTAAAAGACAAGGGTGGTCAGCACGTGATTTTGTGTTAAAAAATACAATGTAATTCAGTTTTCTGTTGAAGGTTTTCTTGTTACTCAGGCTTCCTGTAGTCTCACAAGACCAGGATCTCTTCCTATCATGTATTTAACTGTAATGAAAAAGTGGTGGGGATTTAAATTGCACATTACGCAGTTTTTATATAATATTTTTAATTGATGAAAATTCTATCATCATTTACTCACCCTCAAGTTGTAATTAAAAAATAAAAATTATTTTAAAAAAAATCCATGTCGTGACCCTATAAGTAAAAGTATAATGAATATGTAATATAATATATTTAGCAGTTTATGCTATAACCAGTAGTAAAGAGGAAGAGATGATCAATTCAGCTACAGCGATCTGCTATGCCACATTAAAGAGCATCAAAGTGGCATTTATTGTTAAGTCAAGTCACCTTTATTTAGATAGCGTTTTTAACAATGCAGATTGTCTCAAAGCAGCTTTACAGTGATAGAGGGAACATAATTTTGACTGTACAGCAGGGGCCGTATTCACAAAACATTTTATCTTACCACTCAGAGTTCTCCTAAATAGCAGTAAAAGTTCTTAGCTAAGAGTTTTCTCTTAAAACCTATTCACAAAGCTGCTGAGACAAACTTTTAGTAAGGAATCGACTGAAGTCTTAAGCTAAGAGTAAGGGCGGGGTTGACCTCATTGCTATGGAATATACACACAGTGATTGGCTGATGGGGGAGGAGTCAGCGATTTAATCATAGAAACATTGTAGAATGAGGTGTCATGTTTCCACATTAAAATAAAAATGTTTTTTTAAAAATTTAAAATACAAATGTTGCCCTATTCAAATAAATATTTTTTAATAAAAATGTTGCCATAGTCAAAATAAAATGTTGCCATATTGTTGCCATAAAGGTTTTAAAATGTAGGCTAAGTGTCACTAATTAAACTAGTATATACAGTTAACTGTCCACCTCTTGGATGTCTTCATCTCAACAGAATGCAGAATTCAAGCAACAAATTATGTTTTATAAACAAAGTTTGGGAGAAACACATTCAAACAGTCTATCTAATCAGCTCGAGAGAAGGAATATATACACAGACGAGAGCCGACTCGCCTAGTTACTTCGACAGTTTTCTGCATCCCTCTGCCATCCCGCTCCTCTCTCGGCTGGGATACGGGGAGAACTTTGGTTTTGGGCTAAATTCAAGCTCGGAGCCCTCGATCCCCTTGGACAGCACACCAAATACACTTATTATATATATATATATATTTTTTT